>JACXGJ010000676.1:34775-76028 GCA_016801105.1 Esox niger
ATATATATATATATATATATATATATATATATATATATATATATATATATATATATATATATATATATATATATATAGAAAAAATTCGAGAAAATAAATCCAGAAAATCACATTGTAGGATTTTTTATGAATTTATTGGTAGATTATGGCGGAAAATAAGTATTTGGTCAATAACAAAAGTTCATCTCAATACTTTGTTATAAGCCCTTTGTTGGCAATGACAGAGGTAAAACGTTTTCTGTAAGTCTTCACAAGGTTTTCACACACTCTTGCCGGTATTTTGGCCCATTTCTCCATGCAGATCTCCCCTAGAGCAGTGATGTTTTGGGGCTGTCGCTGGGCAACACGGACTTTCAACTCACTCCAAAGATTTTCTATGGGGTTGAGATCTGGTGACTGGCTAGGCCACTCCAGGACCTTGAAATGCTTCTTACGAAGCCACTCCTTTGTTGCCCGGGCGGTGTGTTTGGGATCACTGTCATGCTGAAAGACCCAGCCACGTTTCATCTTCAATGCCCTTGCTGGTTTTCACTCAAAATCTCACAATACATGGCCCCATTCATTCTTTCCTTTACACGGATCAGTCGTCCTGGTCCCTTTGCAGAAAAACAGCCCCAAAGCATGATGTTTCCACCCCCATGCTTCACAGTAGGTATGGTGTTCTTCAGATCAAACTCAGCATTCTTTCTCCTCCAAACACGACCAGTTGAGTTTTTACCAAAAAGTTCTATTTTGGTTTCATCTGACCATATGAAATTCTCCCAATCCTCTTCTGGATCATCCAAATGCTCTCTAGCAAACTTCAGATGGGCCTGGACATGTACTGGCTTAAGCAGGGGGACACTTCTGGCACTGCAGGATCTGAGTCCCTGGCAGCGTAGTGTGTTACTGATGTTAGCCTTTGTTACTTTGGTCCCAGCTAATACATTTATTAAAAATCCTACAATGTGATTCTCTGGATTTTTTTCTCATTTTGTCTCTCATAGTTGAAGTGTGCCTATGATGAAAATTACAGGCCTCTCTCATCTTTTTAAGTGGGAGATCTTGCACAATTGGTTGCTGACTAAATACTTTTTTGCCCCACTGTATATATGTTTAAAGGGGCTAAAAAAAATTACCTAGGTGTTTCGAGTCAATCAACTGTAACTGATCCCTACTGTTATGCATTAAATGTCTGAAACTGAGACATTGCATGTTGTGTTGCAACTAACTTTGATTAATCTATCTGGGCTGTGACCTGCTTCTCCATTTTGCATCTATGCATCTGGACCTAAACCATAAACAGCTACTAATCATCTCTTCTGCCGCTCCTCCCATCTCCATCCTGAGACCCCATCTTCATGGGATTATACTCTCCCTGCATAGACGTAACATTATTGAACTTTCTCTCTGTAATTAAATATACATGTAATATTCAAACAGGCACAGCTCTGTTTCCATCTGTTGTAGTGGTGTGCCTGCATGAAAGGAAGGCCACCCTATCCCATAACATCCCACCAGACTTTAACCTCAAACTTCCAACTCCAATCTTCAACATCCATCTCTGAAAAACTCCACCAGCCTGCGCCTCTACAACTCCATCCATCCATGTGATTCTTCTCCTCGCAGCCTCTCAACTGCTCTGACAATTCTGTCCTCAGATTACAGAAGTTCTCACCACGTCCACCCGCGCTCTGGTGCCACAGCGGCATCCAGTGGGGACCGCCGAGGAGAAGAGAGGGAAAGACCCCAGACGAGAGACCCAGCGTCCCATTCCCAGAAGACACCGGCCCCACTGGCTGCAGAGTCCAAACACCTGGGTTTATGCCATGTTCATCTCCGAGAGCAACAACATCTGCAGGAGCTCCAAACACAGGCGGAAGGTGAACTCGATATCAACGAGAACTTAATTTCCCAAGAGGCACCAGGGCGACCCCGTACCAAGTCTGACCCAACGCTGCAGAGCACAGAGGCGATTGCTGGTAGGCCAGAGAGCCCTGTTCAGGAGAGCTTTGTTGCCTTTAGGAACAGAGCCCAAACCATGGGGCAGTCCCAGCAGACTGCACGATTTTTTTGTGACTCTTGCAAGGCCAGGTTGCAGGCAGATGGTGTGGATGTAGCCGTGAATGGCGGAAGCGGCGGCGCTTCATCAAAGCACTGCTCCAGTGCCTGTGCCTCCCGTAACGGAGGTGCTGTTGACCTTATGGCTCTGCCTCCCCCAGGGAATGAAGAGGAAGATGAAGAGGTGGTGGATGAAGGAGAGAAGTTGCTGCCGCCCCAACCTGCGATTGCTGCCCCTCCTCCCGGGTTTAGGGACAACAGCTCGGATGAAGACGACACAAAGAGAGGACGGAAGTCTCAGCCAAACCCTGTCCCGGCCCCTGTCCCCAGTTCAAGTATGGCAACAGGTGCTGCTGCCACCAAGAGCAGTGTCAGGGCTATTGCCACAGAAGCTGTACCGGCTCGAGAGGATGTCCCAGTGACATTGATAGACAATGTGTCCACCAGGACAGTGCGAGATCATGCCCAGGAACTGGATGATGCTTTAGTGTCCACTCTACAGGCACTGGAGGCACTTGCTGCGTCAGAGGACTTCCCACATCACCATCAACCGCCAGCTCAGACCGCAGGTCAACATGCCAAGTCATGCCAAAGGGATCTCCTGGAGGCTTTTCATTATCGTTTTAGTGCCAATGGTTTATTTTAAGGCTCAGTGTCTGATCCTTTTCATAGGTTTACTGGCTTGATGGTACAACCAAAAAAGTCATGCTCTATCTCTAAACAGAGATGTGACAAACAAATTGCTTTACAAAGTATTTTATCCTTCATTGTTAGCAACTAGGGGTGTAACGGTACGCAAAATTCACGGTTCGGTACGTACCGACATTTTAAAGTCGCGGTTCAATACGATTTCAGTACAGTAGAAAAAGTTTATTATTATTTCATTTGTTTATTGCCAATGTAGTTAAAGCTGCACAATGTAGGATTTCTTCAGTAAAAAAAACAAATACAAAATTTTGCAATTACTCACCGGTCCGCGCAAACGCCCGAGAGAGAATGAAGTTCCGAATAATATGAAAAATAGATTTTCCTGTTCCAAAAAGGCGCTAACTCTGAGTTCATATTTTTAATCTTGATAACGTTAGCTTAGGGTTCTTAGTTGCTAGCCAGAGAGAGCTAATCTAAGTTTTCTTTTGTTTCTTTGCAGTTTTCGTTGTGTATGCTGTAGTAAACAAGGCAGAAATTGACAGCTTGTCACCCAGGTCTCTAGTTGCCGTTATGGTTTCTTACAGTAAGCGAACTTCAGCAGGTCAAATGCACATTCGCAAAATATACCAAGGAAAGCCCGTCTCCCAGAAAGCAATTAGCTGGAACGGGATTGCTGGAACATAATAGTCTGGAAAGTAGCGACAGTCTCCATAAATTATAAATTGTCATTCCACTGGAAAACTGTCTGTGTTGCAAAACAACTTAGGCAACTTGGAGGGCCTCATCAGCTTACACAACTATAGGCTTCAAAACTTTTTTACAAAATCAATCTTACCTAGTGGAGCTTTAACTGGAAAGCCGTAATTTTACCAAACGGGAGACCTGAAGGATACGGGAGGGTCTTCAAGCTCAGTTTTTTGTTTGCGTTTACAATATTTATTTGCGAGACAGCGTGACATGTTCTAAGCTGCTAAATTACGTCTCCGAGATCCGTCCCCGGGAAGGGTTTTCGAATGTTAGTTTCGCACAAAAAAGGGACGTGTGGGTAAAACTTGACCATATTTTTTCGGATAACAATGCGTACGGAAACAAACACCCTGTACGGTACGGATACGTGTACCGTTACACCCCTAATAGCAACAGAAACACAAATAGTGGAAATATAGTAGCAATCAGTCTTGAATACAATTCAGTTTGATGTACAAAAAATAGGGAAGATTTTAACTGCATAGTTGTTTACGGAGCTCTAATAAAAACATCAAATCATTTTAAAAGTTATTATTTAGAAACATTTTATGCCATTTCACAGCTGTCATTTCATGTGTTTACTCCTCTTAGTAACATTGCATGACTTCCATTTGACCCTGATATTGTTGTGTTTCCGTTTTCCTTTAGGGTTGATCGTACTGGCAGCAATAACACCGGAGTCATCGTTGGACTCAGGACACGAGACTAACTCCTCAGAGCTAGCAGACATGTCAGAGATGGTATCGGCCATGAAGCAGCACCAGAACCAGGCCTACCTGCTGGCCCACCATATCAACAAAGATCATATCTTCAGTCGTAGGGACTTCCCATTGGCCATACCTGGCTGCACCACCCAGACTATAGGGAGTGGTGCATTCTCCATGGGTCAGATTCACAGTGGCTGCCCCCCAAAACAAGTGATCCTCACTAAGACTGTTCCCCTAAAACTCAAAGCTAGTCAGGAGACTCCGAGTCAAGGTCCTAACCTAGTTGAACAGGGGAGTAACGTTACCCAAGACCTGACCCAGAGTGAGCCGAGCATGGATGAGAACAAGGCAGCAAAACCAGAGTCCAGCAAAGTGTGCACTTCAGATCTCCCAACAAATTCAGCAGAGGGGATAACATTGTCTGCTCAAGGGCAGACACCCCAAGATGCACCCAAGGATCAGAGGACACCCTGTTCTGATGATAGCAAAGTAAGCCCAAATCCCAGTGCGGGGGTCAAGTTGAAGAAGTCTTCACTTCCAAGTCCAGATCCTACCAACAAAGCCTTACCTATTCTCTTGCCTGTAGACAGAACTGCCTCTGCCAAGATTTGCCCCACAAACATGTGCCAAGATGCCGAGACTGCCTCTAGTGAGACCATCAAGCCCTCAAGTGCTAAAGACCTCTTGCCTGTCGATGACCTGTTCTGCACATGCCCTGTAAGAGAACCTGGGCAACAACTAAGACTGAAAGATCCACAGACCCAGAAGGTGGTGGTCTTTCACTCTTCCTCCCCAACCAATGATGAGCGTAATCGGGCCAAAGGCCTCCAGCTGGCTAGCAGCAAAGACCCTAACCCTAACACAGCAAGAGCAGCAGGAGGCGGGGCAGACCCCATTTTGGCCAAGCCCAACCCCCAGTTGTCAAACAAGACCCCACACATGCCTGTGAAAGCTGAGAGAAAGGATGCAGCAGAGGCCAAGACAGACAGTTCCCAGGGTAAAGCTCATGCCGAGCCACAGAAATGCCCCCTAAAGTCATTACCCCTCCTGGGAGACCCCACAAACCCTGCCTGCACTGTGGACAAAGTTTCCACTCTACCAGCTGCTGAAAACAAGAAGCAGGGAGGCACTAAAGGAAAGGCCCAACGTAGTGCCCCATTTCTGAGTATCAAGAACCTTCTGTCAGCCACGTTCCCAGCTCGAATGAGGCGGGAGACTGACGAACGCCGAGCCCAGCTGCAGAAGGTCCGACAATATGAACTTGAGTTCCTGGAAGAACTATTAAAGCCCAAGTCTTCCGGGGGTGAGTACCTACCGCAGGGGTCTTCACCAGTCCCATCTGGGACCCCTTGTGCTTGCCAGCTTCGTACAAGTCCAGTGTTAAAAGCCCCTGGCATCTCTCGGGAGCAGCGCCGCAGCTGTGACTGCAAGAGAATGTGCAGAGGAATCCGACTGCCAGACACACCAGTTGGCTCAACTGCAGAACCACAGCAGCACAGAGGTAGAGAGAGAGCCCTCTCCAAGACCCCTCCAGCAACCACCAAAATCCCTCATGCCCAGGGAGGTCCGAGGAGACCACAGACCTTAGAAATCAAGACCACCCGGATCCGCTCATCCAGTCTAGAGTCGCGAGAGCCAAGGGGGGAGCAAGCTTCCTGCTTGCCTACCTGCACTTCTCGCACACCAGACTGTGTTGGCGCGCCACAGTACAAGAAGCTCCAAAGGCGGTATAGCATCGGGGAGGTGGACAATGCTGAAGGCACACCACTGTATGCTGAGGTCAAACCCAAATCCAAGAGTCTGGAAAAGGAGATGGAGCGTGTCAGGGCCACAGGACTCAGGCTTCCAACGCCCGTGGAGCCTGTTCACACTCAAACTCATGCAGCGGCTAGCGATGGAAAGGGAAAGAAAGGAGTGTTCTTCATCCAGGGAGAAGAGTTGCTGCGGGAAAGCAGAGAGGGAGCGCCAACTGAAGTGCTTCTGGGACTGCCTAGCGAGGATGGAGATGACAGGGAGAAGTGCTGCTCCTTCTGTTTCTGCTACAGGAAGTGTGAAGCTGCGGATGAGAGTAGCGAGAAGGAAGAGCTCTCCTACTCCATTCCCCTCCAGGTCTTGCCCGGGATGCAGCTGGACTCTCGAAACGTTGTCAGCAAAACACTGCAGGTCCTCCACGCTGAGGGCTGTAGCGGGGAAGACGAAGAAGTGGAGGAAGAGGAAGAAGAGGAAGAAGAAGAGGAGGAGCCACAGACACAGGAGATTGACCTACGGGCCTGTGGGACACTGGAAGGGAGCCTGGCAAGAGTCCAATCCCTGCAGGGGAAGACGTTCAGCCTTCCAGATGGTTTCCTCAATGCCCAACTAGATGCTAACGAGCTGCTAGCCATCTTGCGACAGTGCGCTAATAGCCCGCAGGCAGACAACGAATCACGTCTACAGCCATCCAGGATTGCTGAGTACAAGCAGGAGCTGGCAGTGCGTTTTAAAGAGTTCAGGGCAGCATGCCGGCGGGTGGCAAGTGTTGAAAAGAGCCCTACACGTATGCTAAGCGTTGTCACAGCCAGCTTCCTTGTACTCTGCGAACTGACTCAGACCTTCATCAAGCTGGTGAGAGGTGTGCGTTCAGAGTCCCAAAGGCTGCAGCTACTAAGAAAGGTTGAAGAGGTCGCAATCAATTACACTTTGCTATTGCGTGCAGCTGAGGAAGCAATGGGCCACTCCAGTAGCCTACCTAACAAGAGCGTGAGTCCTCAAGTCATTACAACCACCAGTAACATGGGTTCCCTCTCTCGTCCCATTAAAACTCTTTCCACCCAGTAGAGACAGAACCAATGGAGTTAATGATTAATCATATATGACAGTGGGGAGTGTGAGTGGGACCCCATTCTCATTGTCAAGAAGTTATTTATTGCTTACATGTTTTTACAGGATGTGAAATTATCCATTCTCAGCAAAAATTGCAATGCAACTGCTCCATTCAATGTTTACAGGGACCGTGGCACCCTAGTGGGCTTGTATTGCTCAAATGTTGCAAGCACCCACACCTCTAAAACAATGAGTGAAAAACAGGGCTAACCACTCCTTGTAAACTATTGCATTTAATAAGGTCCTTCATATTGTTTTCTATGTATATTTTGAGTTATATCTTTTAAGTATAACATTCTGTGGAGAGTTATAAAATGTAATAAAATGTATACAATTACTGTACATTAATTATAACAGATATAAAGAGTAATACATCTATAATAAATCTTCAAAAATGTTAATGTGCTCTGGGCTAAAATAACGCAGAGAAAACGTCAAAGTAGCGAATTCTGTGAATTAAATAGTCCAAAGCGTGGGTTAGATGTTAATGTGTTTGTTAAATTTTCTAACTGTTGTCGCACAAAACATAGTTTTCTGTCACATTCACAATGTTGGAAATTGTACCTCATTGAGATTGGTAATGCAAACATTCAAACTGGTTTGATGGAAAGCAAACATGGGGCCCATTTACTCACCTGCAGAATAAATCTGGTATGAAACATCTAGTCAAGGCATACTATGTAGCAAAAACAAAAAATGACTAGCAGCTAGCCAGTCTGCATAGGAGAAATCTTCTTGATGAAGTAAACAAATGCAACTTCTGGCTGCAGTATTAGGTGTAGTCAAACTCACATTTTGTAAATCTGGTCTGAAACATACGCAACAATCAGAATCCATATCAAATTAGCACCTCATCTCAATGTAGTTTCACATTAGTAAGCTTAGCCTAAGAATTTTGCACAACCTTCAGCAGCTGATTCTGCTCACATGACAATAGTAAGTACTGTGAATGTGATCCAATCTTTCGTTTATATTCAGTATACTCACCATTAGGCTAGAAATCATCTCCTGTTTAATGAATTATTTCATTTTATAAAGGATCCAAGTTGCCATAGTCTCCTCAAAAATAAGGTCACAGAATTTGTCACAAACGTTTCACTGAGATCAATTTTGTTCTCTGTTTGCTGTTACCAATTCTGCAATACAGGACACACTGAAAAATCACTTACACACAAAGTAGTTTTCTATGTATTTTAATAAAACTAACCCCTTGTGTTCTGTCTGAAAACTTCTTTCTGTCTCATCCTGTTGGATCAAAGCAACCTTCAGCTAGCCTGAATTGAAAATTGAGCACTCAAACTTTGTCCATAGCTGTTATACTCTGATAATAGGACACTATTCACATCATTTCATTTGATTTTCTTTCAGTGTACCACTGTCTCGCATGTTTCCCCAGTTCTACCTTTCAACTTGGATCAGAAATGTACAAGTTACAGATGGTGGCGAATGGCACAGTAGCCTATATATTAACGGTAGTTTTATTGATGTGAGGATATCAGAATATAAACTAACAAAAATATGAGGAGGCGAATTATGCCAGTATTGTTTTGCAATGAAACTTATTTGAGTTGTATTATTCTACACTTGCAATGTAAATATTGTAAAACAGTTTGAATATTTGTGAGGCTGGAAAACACTACTTTTAAATGATCCCAATAACTGATGATTTGAAGATTAACCTGAATTCTTCACAGTTTTGTAAAATAAGAGAGAAAACATGTCTGTACCGCATCATTTATAGTATACAATAGAAAATGAATAGCAAAAACATATATTTTAAAGAGTATATAATGAGTAAAGCATGGGACATGTTTATTTTTATAAAAACCAAATACTGACAATATCAAACAACAGTCTCTCATTGTGGGCCCTTGCAAATGTTTTCATTTTGTTTTGACATAAATGTTAACATACAAATAGGCTATTTTGTGTAGTTGTCATTGTTGAGTTTGATTGTTGCCAAATTGTGAATTTGTCTCAATGTTTCATTCACATAATGGCTACATGTTCCAGTGTCTATTACATAGTTTGTTTCCACAAATATTTGTTTGTTATTGTCTCAATAACCTTCTCTTCACTTTGGTCTTCTGTCTGTATATGTCTCATGTTAAATAATAGCAATAAAGTATATTAACGTTATAATATTAACACATGTCAAATTTATATTTGGTTTAGATTGAAATGTTGTTTCCACTGAAGTGTTCTTCCTTATTCCTTATGTATTACAAAATGGACAGTGACATCCTAAATTACCTACACGCATGATATGCTTTATAACCTAAAAATCACTGATAATAACCTATATTTCATGTTAGTAATACAGTGGTTTAGAGAAAAAAAAAATGTTAACGACTATCTCAAAAAGGTTTAACGTTATTGATACCCATTATTCTTCTGAAGAAAATCAAACTGTTTAAATATGGATAGACAATTCTCCTTTTTTAAGTACATCTCAATCTTAAACGTTCTGCTTCACTGGGGTAGATAAATTAGGAAAAGACCCATTGAGAATAGCAAAAAACTCATGAATTAAAATAGATAAAAGGTAAACCTTTATAAATCAGGTTTACATCAGAAATGAGGAAATGTTCAAGATTTTCCACATATGCTCAATTGAATTGTGGTTTGGGATATGACTGAGCAAATCCAGGACATTTACCTTTTTTTGTTTTTAAGCCACTCCAATGTGGATTTAGCTGTATGTTTGGCATCATTGTCCTGCTGAAAAATGTATCTTCTTCCAGGATTTCTCTGTACATAGCAGAATGCATTTTGTCATATATCTTCATGTTTCCCAAGCCCTGATGCAAAGAATCATCCCCATAGTATGATGCTGCCATCACCATGTTTTATGGTAGGGATGGTGTTCTCAGGAGGATGAGCATGGATAGGCTTGCACAAAACATAGCACCCAGTGTTGTGGCCCAAATCTCTATTATGGTCTCATCTGACAATATAATTTTCTTCCACTTGGTCTCAGAATCTCCTACACACCTTCTGGCAAACATTAGCCACGATTTTTTTACAATGGCTTTCTTTTTGCCACTGTCCCATAAAGGCCAGCTTTGTGAAGCAGCCAGGCTGTTGTTGGAACATCCACAAAATCTCCCAGCTGTGGAAGACTAACTCTTTTTGAATTGTCTTAGGCCTCTAGGTGGTCTCTCTGACTAGTGCCCTTTTGTCCCAAAAACTCAAGGAAAATTTTGGAGGATGACTTGTTCTGGACAAATTCATAGCTGTGCATATTCTGTCCATTAAATGCTTTGGAAATGTTCTCATATTCTACCCATGATTGGTGCATTTGAAGAACCGTATTGCAGATTTGCTTTGAAAGTTCCTTCCTCTTCATGATGTAGTTTTGTTTGGAATTGTACAAACCAACTTTGGGACCTACCAGAGACTGGTGTATTTACCTGAATGTGAAACACCTTAACTGCACCCAGTTGGACTTAATTCAACTAATTACTTGACTTACTCAGGCAATCAGTTATTTTCTCTGTAAAATTGGAAGATTTCCTGTTTGACTTTGAAATTATGGACTTGTGTTTATGAGCAGCAAAACTTTCAAATTTCATATTGTAACACAATAAACATAATGCAGTGAGGAAAATTGTTCAGAAGGCAGAAAGGATCCAGTAAGATAGAGTTCCATGAAAGTGTTGCATCTGGTGATAAGCAGGTCTCTGAACCAACAACTAAATGCCACCGCTGGGCAAATAGCATATTTGGAATGGCTGCCAAAAAATACACAAAAAAGTTATTAGGGTGGCAGGGTGGCCTGATGGTTAAAACGCCTGACAGTAATCAGAAGAATGCTATATTGAATCCCTGAGCTGGAAAGGTGAAATATTCTTTTTTTTTCTTTAAGAACTGCAGTTAACTCTAATTGTTTCCAGGTCCTGTAAATGAGAATGTGTTCTTAGTCATACTTACCTGATAAAAACATGTAGTATGCGTTGAAGAGGGTAGTCCATATGCGCAAGCTGAAGGATTTCAAGGATCTGAAAAGCTTCTAAGGAGGTAATATTCCTTTTCAATATTCAACAAGAAGCGAGTTTGATCAGGATATAGCTTATCATTTATAATCAAAAGTGGTGGTCTATCTCGACAGAAGAAGTCGTTGCAAGATATAGCCAATATTTTATTGTACTAACTGCGTTTTACTAAGTAGTGCAATACATTGAGATCAAGGAGATTGTTCATTTGACAAGTGTATCTCCCTAAAATACGAATGTTGATTGTGAAGGCAATTTAATGTTATCACAAACTTCACGTTTGATGCATACACAATGCACTCACCTGTAGATGAAATGACAAAATGCGCCTTTAACGTGGGTACGCATTTTAGGAAAGACCCAACATGAACAGATGAATTATCTTCAACCAATCATTTATCATGGAATAATGAAGATCGAAGGGGATTGGCCAAAATATTTATATTTATTGGTTTTTGTCGTTATGCTAGAAGACGCGCTAGCAGACTTGCAATATTGCATCTCTCGGATTTCGCATACTACGGGAGGGAGCAGAATATGATGTCACAGTCACGTGGAGTGGGTGGTATTTTGTTGATTGGTGATTGTGCGCGCCTCCAGGAAGAAGGACACAGGCCACGCACGCGTCAAGAAGAAAAGGAAATGATGGTCGATAGGAAAGCAACGCATCAAGCCTGGTGACAACTACCAACAAGCGATCAAATTCGAACAGTTCGCTAGAACTAATTGATCGTACTTCCCTCAAAGCTAATTGCTGCTACAAACACTGTAGCTAGCACCATTAGAGCGACGCCCTGGAATATACAAAAATGCCGAACATTAAGATATTTAGCGGTAGCTCGCATCGGGAACTCTCTCACAAAATCGCCGACCGTCTTGGGATGGAACTGGGGAAGGTTGTCACCAAAAAATTTAGCAATCAAGAAACATGGTGAGTTTGTGTTTTATCTAGATAAGTAATATGTTTAAGCTTACGTTACGGGTAACTATAGAAAAATGAGTGAGGAACATAATGTGAGCGTGCTGTTTTTAATGCTGCTCGCAAAGGTGCTTGGAATTTGTAGTTTATATCACGCATAGCTGGATTTCATTTTGGCGCTCAGGTCGTTGCGAACTATTCTCATACCCATTTCAGAAGACTTTCCAACGCTTAATTACATTAAAAGCTATAACAATAATTTAATGAACGGTTTTTGTTAGTTTATTGCAACACACGACTTCATGTTTCACATTTTTTGTCCGCACATCAGAAAATGAAGAACACGATATTCAACATAAAGTAAAACAATAATTTAAAATCACCCGAGAACTCAATCATTGCTGTTTTTCCTGCACAATAGTTAGTTGTATTAACTGAACATTTCCTAACTCCTTTCATCCTAACCCTAAACCATCTGTGTTTGCTCTGTTTCATGGTTATCGCCCACACCCCTAATGTCATGTTATAATTAACTGAGAGTGTTGTTTACTCTTTCCGTGACAGTGTGGAGATCGGGGAGAGTGTGCGTGGTGAGGATGTGTACATCGTTCAGAGCGGCTGTGGGGAGATCAATGATAATCTGATGGAGCTGCTGATCATGATCAATGCTTGTAAGATTGCCTCAGCTTCCCGGGTGACAGCGGTTATCCCCTGTTTCCCCTACGCGCGGCAGGACAAGAAGGACAAGGTGGGGGTGAGGGATAGACTCCTAGTTCCTCTACTGTTTCGCCAAACATCCATCATTATACAGGATTGGGCTCAAACCAGAAAAAAAGTGAATTATTGAAATGCATTTGGGATTATGAATAGCAGTGCATTTTCTGCATTTGTATGAGTTTGAGACCCAACCCTGCCATTACCACATCACATTACCCATGGTGGTGCCTCTGACTGCATGGAGAGACTCCGGCAGGCAGCCACATAGAATGGGTGAGAATGGGAGCATGCCTGATTGTTGTTGGATTTCATGTGTTGTGCTTGGCCACCCTATTGATTATAAATTCTGCCCATGTGAACTCTGAATAGAGCCAACAGTGTTCGCATTGTTGTAGTCATTTGCCTGGATTCCTGAGATTCTTGTAGCGCATGTCCTTGTCTCTCCCATTGAATGTGCTGCTATTACAATGTATCTGCCAAATGTGTAATGTTATCGACTGTGTGTACAGTTACACTGTTCTTAGCCTTGGAAGAAACTGCCTGGCCTGAAGTGGTTTCCATATAAAAGTGGTATGGGACTGTAGTGTAGAATAACCTGTCCTCGTGAAACTGGTAGTGTATTTGAATGTTGTACTGGTGATCTCCGAAGCGTAAAGACAGCTTGTTATCCCGGGCATCATTCTTAGTTACCACTCAGCCTCTTTAACACGGTGATCATTCAGCATAACACAGAGTGCCCAGAATGGAATGTAAGCAAAACACCTTTTAGATTTCATGCTTACAGCTCATCATTTGAGCAAATCAAACGTGATGTTTCTCTGTATTTCCTCACAGAGCCGGGCGCCTATTTCGGCCAAGCTTGTGGCTAACATGCTGTCTGTGTCCGGGGCTGACCACATCATCACCATGGACCTCCACGCCTCACAGATCCAGGTTAGGAGGAGGGACAAGCAGTATGTTCCCGGAACGTCTGCATACATTTAGAATGTCTGTCTGAAAAGTGTTCTAATTGAAGGCAGGTTACCTACTATTATCTAAAGGTATTATTTAGCACCACGTACACTTACACACGGCTGTAATAACCGTTCCCTGAAGAAGGGAATGCGCAGCGTCACACTAGTTAAGGCACAAACACCTGAACACACACTGGAATCCTGCCTTTCCAGGCCAAAGAGTGTTCAAGCCCGTCAGAAGCACTACTTCCCAGGTGATGTGTTCACGGCTCAGCCCTCATTCTCTGATGTCAGAACCCCTCTTCACTTCAAAACGCCGCTGGGTCAACAGAGGCCACTACACCCAGGCCAAAACAATGAGCAAGGATGTGTTCTCGGAGAGGATCCTGACGTCCACAATCTTTTATGGGTCCAAAGCCAAGTCCCATGCGGGCGACTTGGTTTAGAAGTCTTTTAGAAAACATTTCCGAACCGCACCAGCCGCATATGTTCCCGTGGGGCTGCGCTATTCGTTCTCACGTGACAAGGTGATACTGCGCATCCTTCTCAATGAACTCCGGTGGAAATATTAGAAGCTCTGAAAGGGACGTCTTTAGTCTCTAAACCATACTTCAAATTTCAAACGTGAATTTCCCTAGTCTGATATTCTATTATAGCTGAGTGTAGGTTAAGATTTACCTAATATAAATAGGTGGCGTGGAGTGGCAGTTTATTTGAGCTCTTCATAGTTAAGCTCTACTCTACCCTGAAGCTGACATTTCTTCTGATAATAGCCATTACAACAGTGCATTGAATAACATTAATCTAGCAAATGACAGTGGTAATACCATAAACATTTCAACACTCGGGATCAATGCGTGTCATTGAATAATTTAATTTCTACTGCCTAGCCTTTCATTGTTCCTCGTTTAATGTTAATGAAGTGCTGCCAAGGCTGTTGTAGCGTGTCGTAGCATCATGTACATGCAACAGGCACTTCAACAATTCCAACCCTGCAGTCATGTGGCTCAAGGAGCAGACAATGTGGTCAGGCAGTAGAGGCTCACTGTGTCAAATAATAGCCTAATAATAATATATATTAAGTTAACCCACTAGTAAATGGTTATGAATTCCATACAACTAGATTATCACAAGGAGAGGGAGAGATAATGAGTAGGTTATGACATCACCATATTGCTGAACCAATGGTATGAGCTGTATGCACATGGATCAGATGCTTGTCAGACATAGCCGGCCAGAAATCGGTCTCGTTGTAGCCGCTTCTTCTTTAACGCCTGTCTGTGTGACACTGGGTTCCGTGTCTCCAGGGTTTCTTTGACATCCCGGTTGACAACCTTTACGCCGAGCCGGCCGTACTCAAATGGATCAAGGAGAACATACCAGAATGGAAGAATTGCACCATCGTCTCACCAGACGCAGGGGGTGCCAAGAGGTGAGTTGGGACTGACTAGTGAAACGTTTTTTTATATTTGATTACGTCAGAGCTTTGAATTTGATGTCTGAGAGGGGGAGGGGATGGAAGGAGTTAGAAAATGTGTTTGGCAAATGTGAGAACTACTGTGTGTGCTGGACATGTACTTGTTCAAAGCACTGCTGCTTCTTCAAGAAAAGGAACCAACACACCTCACCTTCCAGTTGTTTGGTCTGTGTCATGCCATTGTTCATGTGGTATCAGTCTGGAGAAATATATTAGATTCCCATTAATCTCAAGTGCGACAGGACTGGACATCCATATCTTGCTCTGACGCCATGTGCTCTCCCTCTGATAGAGTGACCTCCATAGCGGACAGGCTCAACGTGGACTTTGCTCTGATCCACAAAGAGCGGAAGAAGGCTAACGAGGTGGACCGCATGGTGCTGGTCGGGGATGTCACAGACCGGGTAGCCATATTAGTGGATGACATGGCCGACACCTGTGGTACTGTCTGTCACGCCGCCGACAAGTAAGTCTCACCTTGGGGACCCTGGCTAACCTGACATTTTAATGTAGTGAATGTGTGTCTGAATGTTACAAGACACTAAAGATGATCCTGAGTGGATTATCATTTCGTGTTGCTGATAAGGCCTTTGTCTTACAGGGATGTGATAAAATGTCATGTTATTTCACATTTAACTATTAATTCCACTATTTCACATTAACTCCCAAATTTATAGTACATACAGATACTGGCCCTCATTTATGATACGTGCGTACGATCAAATTTCATCTTAAAATAAGCATACAATCATTTCAACAACATCAAAATCCTTGTGTCCATGGCTTTATCTGATTTATTAATCTGACGACATCTACGCTCATTTCGACCAGGTGCAACAGTTTCGTGAATCACTCTTAGATAATCGGAAGTCCCTCCCAATGTTCGAATCTGAGGTATTTTCAGAGGTTTCATGAATGAGGACCACTGTATTTTCAGTTATCGGTAATGGTGTTCAAATTTGTGGAAACAGCTTTTCCAAGTGTTTTATTTCCCCCCCCTCAGGCTGATCTCAGCTGGTGCTACTAAGGTGTACGCCATCCTGACCCATGGTATATTTTCTGGACCGGCCATCTCGCGCATCAACAATGCCTGCTTCGAGGCCGTGGTTGTCACCAACACCATTCCTCAAGAGGAGAAAATGAAGACTTGTCCTAAGATACAGGTTAGGGGTCAGCGGGTCACGGCACTGTCCTAAAATCAAAGTATCACATTTTATTTTACAAAGCACTTTATACATCAGCAGTTGTCACAAAGTGTTTTTTTTAGGGGAATGCAGCCCAAAACCCCAAAGAGCAAGCAACAACAAGAAGCTGATGTCAGGGTTCACATCACATTAAAATGCCAGGATCACTGTCCCAAGAGACAGTTTAGGGTCATAGAGTCATAGCACTATATTTAAGTACAGGTCAGGGGTCCTATGTTAATTATAGAGTTTTTCAAAAATGTTTTTGTAATATATTTTTGTAATTTAATCTCTCGTTTGGTACTTATTGTGGTTTCATTGTCACTGTTCGATACTTTTTTATTACAGCGCAAACATTTATTGACATGGGTTACTTGGCACGAGCACCTTAGAAGGTGCTGAAACCCTGTATTTACAACCACAGAGAAGGGGCTCGTGGGCTAGTAGGGGCTCGTGGGCTAGTAGGGGCTCGTGGGCTAGTAGGGGCTCGTGGGCTAGTAGGGGCTCGTGGGCTAGTAGGGGCTCGTGGGCTAGTAGGGGCTCGTGGGCTAGTAGGGGCTCATGGGCTAGCAGTGGTGATTGACAGGTAATGTTTAGCAACACCTCTCTTTCCATCACTGTTGTAGTCTGCTGGGATGCTAAAATTCTGTCAGACTGGAGATTTAAATGAAACTGGGGAATTCTACAATGATAGGTTACGTTTAACACAGTCCTGCACAGAATAAAATGAGCTATTCTTCCTCTGCTCACAAAACAAAAAATCCAAAAGTGCCAACAATCGTTATAATTTTGATTACATGTGCAAAGGCTGCCATTTAATCAGTCATTTTTGCTCAGTCCAATTTGAATGGACAGAAATGGTAAAAAAACTCCCTTGTACCACATGGTTAGCATTAGTTTACTGCCATAGCCCTATTGACCACTTATTGTTATTTGTTATAGATTTGTCTATTGTGGCTGTCCCTCTGTATTAATATGTCTGTCTCTTCTGTAGGTGATTGACATATCTATGATCCTGGCGGAAGCCATCCGCAGGACCCATAACGGCGAATCTGTCTCCTACCTCTTCAGCCATGTTCCTTTGTAGCACATGCATGCGTTCATACAGATCATGAGTCACTTGGGGCACTGTTCACGAATGCGGAACACTACAGAGCATGTGGATTGACAACACTGCAGCATAGGGAATGTTGGGATCAGATTTTGTCTTTAGGTAGAAATGGCAATAAGCTGTTAATTCCATTGCTATGCCCAATGTTCTGGAATGTTTCTCCTCTGAATAGAATCCTGGGTTTATAATTCTCTGCAAAATTCCATTTCAATTCTGGTTTAAGGAAGTAGACAATCAAAGTTGTCTTCCATGCTTGTCCATTTGGAAAAAATAGAATCAGAAGTAGGTTTACATCCTGAATAACTGTAATATTAGTGAAATTTCACACAACCCTGATATGCCACAATTATGTTAGCATCGCTCTGCAGCTAATGCTACCAAACAATGTAATAATGACAATTTGATCCAGTTATAAATTTTTACAGTGACAATTTTACATTGCCTCCCTCTCACCGCTAAATGGGGTAGAATCCCAAATCGCACACTTCCGTGCGTAGTGCTCTAAGTGGCCTAGTCAAAATTGGAATACACTTTGTACATATTCCCAATGTAGTATCAGGGACTGAATAAGGTTAGCTTTAAATATTTATTGTGAATGGATGAACTGAATTAAAACATGTTTTCTCTCCTTTTTAATTTGCTATACTTTGACAATGTTACAAAAAGCAGAGAGTTGTTAGACTTCAGGTCTTTATTATTTTTGTGTTCATTTCAATTTTGACAAATAAGGCTGTATGAAAATTAGCTTTAATTTACAGCGCCACCAATGTTCTTCTTAGGAATGAAATTGTCAATATTGTGTTCATTTGGAAACTGTCAGTTTGTAGCTTGGGGTTTCAGCTCTGCAGGATGGAGCTTCCTATAAAACACAAACAAGTTATTTGCCATTTTTATTTACTTTATTTTTACTATTACATTTGTATAAAAAATGCAAGACAGTGTTATTTGTCTGACTTCCATGTTTAATGTATTGTATGTGCTTTAAATCTGATTTTGTTTGTCTTGACTTAAGATATGTTGAATCAGTGCACCAAATGTCTGGTTTCTGAATGTGTTCTTATTAAAGTGACGGTAGAAACAAATAGAGCCTGGGTTGGGTTGTCTTACATTATATTATAATGTTCATCCCATACAATGGTACATACAATGTTTGTCCCACACATGTAACTACTTCACAAACAGTTACATTTCAAGTTAATTGACATTAATTTAACTTGGTAAGTCCATTAAATCTATCCTCATTTCAATGATGATATGACCACAGGCATTCAATAGCAAAATGTTGACGCATAGAGAAATATATTAATATTCTATTAAAAAAGTAAACATCCAGACACTTGAAAGTAGAAGTTGACATGGTCAGTGGTACAGAAGTGGATTGATTATGAAGAAGACTTGATAGATGTTATTACAGCATTCTTGTAGGTTGGACAACACAGTATTCAGTGAGGTGCCAGTGTCTTTGGATGCCCCCCCAACCCCTAAAGTTAAACAACGTTTGCACACATGAATTCCCCCCATGTATACCTCTTAGATTTTCATGTTCAATTGCCTCACTTTTCTTTTTTTGCATTTGTTTTAGATCTATAATCAACAGAAGAAAAAAGCCACAACTTTGATTTGATTGGTGTTGTCACTCAATTTTCAAACAGTAACTTTAATTTGAAGCTAAAATACTTTGTGAAATATTTTTAGGGCAAATATTACAAGTCCTAAAGTTAGGACTGACATGCCATTTTTTTGAGAGTTACTCCTAAATCAGCAAATTAGGAGCGTCTTTTAGCTTTAAGATGTTTTCTGAATACAGCCACTGAAGTATTGTTAAAACTCAAATGCAAATTATATATTGTGTGCTTTATATCAAGTTAATATCTGTTAAAAGGGTATAACATAAAAAATGTATTTAGCACATGCTTTCTTTAATCCAAAGTCACTTAGAAGTGAGGCTGAGAACAATCACAGCCTACAACCTATACAACTACAACACCTACAAAATAGCTCTAAACACCATAATAATAGCCAACATATGTAATTGATTGATATTGATATTATTATTGGCTCACATTCATTGAAATATCTGATAGAAATATAATGTATAAAATTAAATACAAAATATTAAATTGATCTAATATTTATCACACGCTGGTAGTTGGAGACCCTTGTATTTTTAGGGGTGGGACCAAGGGGCCCTGGTAGTCTGGGGGCACTTAATGAGCTGAAGGGTCCCGTATTTAAAACGCTTTTGGTCTTTCTATATTTTGTATTCCAAGTAGATTGTCCTCACACCATGTGGTGCCTTGTAGCCTGAGGCCTCAATGGTCAATCTACTTGGAATGGGCCCATGCCCGATTTTCCCTCTCCATAATCTCACCCTGGTTCCAGGACAGATTTATTTTGTAGCAGATTAAGTAATTTCCACTAGCTACTAAGAGCTGAGATTATTCATGACTATAATTGGCAGGTGAGGCTAGCTAATGAGTCTGCTAGCTGTTCCGGAGCTTACATTTTAGTGAGCACCAGCAGTACCAATAAGTCACAGTATTAGAGAAAGTTACAGTATTACAAAACAACCTTGCTCAGCTGTGCAAAATGAGGGTTGGAGTAAATTCCTAGGATGGTAGGATGGTCGCTCTCCAGGACCAGGAATGAGCACCCCTGGTCTAATCCTTTCTTACTGATGCTGATGCCTTACCCAAATTGTATACAAACAATTCCCGGTGTTTGTATACTATCATCTATGAAGGCAACAGTTAATATTTTACCTGGGACGTCTACATTTTGATGGAATGATTTTATATTACATTTTATTTCAAAACATTTAAAACAAAACAAATTCAACTGTCAATTTCTGTTTTTCTCAAATCTTGATTTCTATGACTGGTTTTCTGTTATATAACCCAATCGTAAAAACACTTGATATTAAATTTTTGTTTACAAAACAAGATTTTCAGTTTCTCCAATTTCTAATATCGATGAAATAATCAATGAGAGAATGATGCACGGACCACCCCAGACCCACATCCAAACCAGTAGCGAATGATAGCGTAAAAAGGAAACGGTCTAAAGACAAGTACGACTAAATATAGACATCTGATCTGGATAACCAAAAGGGGATGTGGCGAAAATATTTTTTTGTTTCTCTTTCAATGCAGTTTCATTATTCGTGACATTTGAAATGCGTCTAACATGTTTTCTAAATCACAATCGTATTAAAGCTGAACGTATTCTTCGTTTTTTTCGCCCGGTAAGTAAAATATTTTTGCTTTTGCTTTTTGCTATTCGATTTACCAGTGCGTTATTATTGCTGAGAAGCTTTCCAATGATTATAGCTAATCAATGATGATTGTCGGTCAGACGTTTTATGCACAGGACATTTTAATATTGTAGTGCTAATAGTTTATTTTTGTATTTATTGTTTCCATATTACTAAATTGAATGTTATATATTTATGATCTAGTCACCTATTGAATTAGTCTTTGCATCCATCTGTCTGTATCTACACCCATATGCTGAATTATGGTTTTTTTCAATCATCTTTCAGAATGATGGGGCGGGGTTTTGAACATAACCAAGACGTGAAAGTCCTCATGGAGGACAGAATGTTGTTGCTCAGCAACTTCCTGTATGGTGGCACCTCGTTCCTGGTGCCCACCATCCTCACTTTTCCCATCTACAAGACTGTGTTCCGCCAGCAGCTTCACAGCTCTCTAGTCCGTCAGGCTATAGGCCAACTCAGGAAGGAGGGTTTTCTAAAGCTATACAGGGGGGTGGCACCCCCTTTATTGATGAGAACCCTGAATGGCACTCTACTATTTGGGCTACATGGCTCCTTTCTCCACCTCCTCTCATGCTCTTCCACCAACATCCCGCTCTCTGTGCTGCCAGCTGTGGCAGGGCTCGGCACGGGCGTGGTGGAGGCCATGGTGTTCACTCCGTTTGAGCGGGTACAGAACGTTTTGCAGAACGGAGGCAACGACCGTAGCCTGCCCAACATGAAGAGTGTGCTGGCCCGGCTGTGGGCGGAGAGAATGAGAGACGGGTTCTACAGGGCCTTTACCCCTGTACTGACTCGTAATGCCCTGGGAAGCTGCATCTATTTCAGCCTTAAGGACCCCATGAGTGCTGCTCTGGGAGAGATGGGGCTTCCTCCTATTGCCTCATCCTTCCTGTCAGGAATGGTCAACTCCATTATGATCAGCCTTCCCCTGTATCCCCTCTCGGTGCTAACGGCCAACATGCAGGCTGCAGTAGAGGGTGATGCAGCCAGAGTTGGGCTGAGGGGGAGCTGGAAGTTGCTGTGGGAAGGTCGAGTGAAGAGGAGCATCCCCTTGCTGTACCGCGGAGGTTCCCTGGTCATCCTCCGGTCCTGTATTAGTTGGGGAATCACCACAGCCATCTACGATCAGCTGAAGAAACCGTCCATACACTGAAACACCACACCTCATTTCGCTGAGGGATGCACCTCAAATTACACCCTATTGCCTATGTAGTAGCTTTATTTTTAAACCTTGAGTGCAATACATAGTGAATAAGGTTTCATTTACATGAGAATGTGTGTTCCAGTGCCTATTTGAAAAAATTATGGAAAACCAACTGAATGAACAAATAATAGCTCTTTTTTGAGTGGAAACCCACTGTACTTTTGTATTTGGATTTATATAACAACCAGGAGAAACCTTCCATGGGGCACGTCAATAGTTGTGGTGTGGATGGATATCTGGCAGGATGGCGCAATATTGCACACATCCATCCAGTACATACTAAGTTAGTATAAAATGAGAACTAGAAACAGAGGGATGATGTTAAAATGGAAGCCACACAAGTTGAGAAGTAAAACTGTTTCAATCAGTTTTACTCATTCAGTTTCAATCATTACAAAGGGTTATTTATTTTCGCTGATTTCGATGTAAACTGTTTTTCAGTTTTAAATTCAGGGAACAAGTTGATTTGGTTTCACTTTCACAGTTGTAAACCAACCATGGTCATCGGAAAACTTTCAAGGTTCGAAAGGTTTATTTGTCATTTGCCATAACAAGTTATGGCAATGAAATGCCTGGTTGTTCTACTCCTGACAGTGCAGTTAAAGTTAAAAGTAACCGTATTTAAAATATAAAAATAAGAAGATAACACAATCAATCAATAATAATACTATACAAAAACATGTATAATTAATAATAACTATACAACTGTACAACCGTAGTGCAATGTAAAAGTGACAGGTCGCATGATATGATTGGCAGATGAACATGATATAAAGTGACAAGTGTGAATGGGACTATGGATGGAAGGGAACAGGGGTTCCTGAATTGAGTAGCCTTACAGTCTGAGGAAAGAAACTGTCCCATAGCCTGTTCGTTTTTGAAGGAATGCTCCTGTTCCTTCTGCCTGATGTCTGCTTGGTGAGCAGTCCTAGGCATGGATGTCTGGAGTCTGTAATGATTCGTTTTCTCATCCTCCTACACCTCTCTGTGTAGATATCCTGCAGGGATGGCAGGTCAGACCTTCCGATGCTGTTTTAATCACCCTCTGAAGTGCTTTGCGGCCGAGGTGCAGCTGTCATACCAGGCGGTAACACAGCCGATCAGGATACTCTCAATAATACATCTGTAGAAGTAAGAATCCTGGAATCCATGCCAAATCTCCTTAATCGGCATAGGAAGAAGAGCCGTTTCCTGGCCTCCACCATTATGTTAGAGTGATGAGACCAGGTCAAGTCATTGCTGATGTTGACACCAAGGAACCAGATGTTGACAATACTGTCTCTCTTACTGAACAAGTCACAAATAGTGCAGGGTGGGGGATTATATTACAAGTGTATAACGCCAGTATGAGACTATAAGTCAATGCAAACTGAGACCGGTTGAGATGTTGAAATGAGAAATAACTCAAGTATTCATTGCCCTATTATTGTGTGGGCTACCTTTCTCTCATTGTATACTTGAATATCAATATCCAGTCCATTCTATAGCCTACTGATTACTTGAATAATGCATTTAACCTCAGAGAACATATGCCTGTGTGCCAGACTATAAAATGCAATGTGTATCTATAATGTTAGTGGCATTTTAATTATGATAAGCCTTGGACATTTATACTGTTTTGTGATGTAACAGTGAGTACAATGTATTTAATATGCGTGTGCATTAATAAATATGTTTTGACAGATTTCTACATGGCAAATAATTTGTGTGTGTAATTACTGAATTGCACACTATCAACTCTGAACCTGTAGGTTGTTATGTAATATATCCACAAGGTAGCGCTATGGTGTCATTGTCAGATTCTATATATCAAACGTACACTGCGTTAAGCAGAGACCACTGAACATAAGCATCCTAGCTCTTGGATTTCGTCTGGCCAATGATATCCCCGGATATCCCTCCTTAGGAAGGTTTTGGCCAATGGCTTAGGTTGGATTGGTGTCCAAACTGGTGAGAGAAAGGGCGTGCTTTCCCTATTTAAACCGGTTGTCCCTTCCAGATTTGGCTACACGGACGTAGTTTACCTGTTCGGACATTTTCATCGCACCCTACTCCGTAAGGTAAGGAGTTTTAGTAGACCGATTATGTAAATTTTAGTGAAGTGCAGCGAAGAGACATGCAGTGCAATAATTTTTTTTTTTTTAAATGTCGTTTCGTGCAGGTTTCATATAATTGTCTGTAAAGAATAGTGTACCTTTGGATACTAGTTATATGATATATTGTTATCTGTGAATACCATTGATGCTGTGTTGCGACCTCTGCAATGCATATGTTCACCTTGCTACTGCCCCTATATTGCATTCCTTTGCAAACGTGGCGGGTGGGTATGTCATTGGTGTATGCTTAGGCAAGTGCTGTATGTCCATGCCATGATCTGCCAAAGCAGAATACACTTTTTCAATTGACGCACGGTCACCTGCATAACGATGCAGACTTGCCTCTTCCTGGAGCGTGGGTTTGGCATCATGGTGCGGTTTTACTATATAATTTCTTTTACAAAATTATAGCGGTCTAAACGACATTAAACAACGCGTCATGGCTTTAAAATTACGCAATTATTCTGCAGATTTCGTTGATGCCTATCAATTATTGCGTCGTGAACAAGTTCCAGGGCATTAAGAATATCAGACACAGCACGCTCAATGTACGAACAAAAGAACGGTTAAGTGTGTTGACTTTGTTCATATTCAATATTGGTTCAAAGCACCAGTGTGTGAAAGTGGCACATGACACCACTGACTTTTCTATTAGAACTGGCACTGCGTAGGTAACTTTCTGAGTTTAGTAGCCTATTAGCACTGTTTTATGAAGAAGGCTACCTCTAAAAATATCTATTAACCAACCCGAAACAGGCAAGTACATTCATTGATGCAACTTGAGAATGCTATTTCTCCATGTTCTTGTGCAGCCTGTCATCAAACTGATCTGTAAGGTACCAGGAGCCGTTTCCTGCAAGTTAGAATCAGTGCATTGCAGAAGATCTTAAGTGCTTGGGTAACACTAGATGAAACGTTACACCATAAGTATAGCTCTCTCTCAAAGAGCTATTTGTTTGGTTTTATTATATGGCGTATTGCAAAGTGTAGTGGGAGTGTTGACTCAACTCAAGTGACTGAATTACGTAACTGGTCAGGTTAGTTAATCAGGTGCGTATGTTTGTGCCAGATTTTACCTGCATGTACATACCTTTGGGCTATTGCAAATTAAATGTTAATCAGACCTCAATATTTATCTGTTCCTCAACATTTACAGTCTGACACTTTCTCCCTCAGATATCCTCCAAGATGGGCGACAACAATCCAGTGAAGCAGGGAGTGGAGACCTTTGATAAGAAGTGTCTAAAGAAGACCAATACGGCAGAGAAGAACACTCTGCCAACTAAGGAGGGTGTGTGTCCTCCCTTGTCTCCTTCTCTGGCTCCTTCAATGCCACATTCTCTGGACTCTCTGTTTCCACCCGTCATTGTTACTCATGCTACCACTCCTACCCTGCCCTGTGTTTCTTCCCTCCGTTTGCAGTAGCTGATTGCCTCCGACTGTATTGTACCAGGAGACTACGTTAAACACTTATCATTGTATCTGTCTGCCAATGATTAACTAAAAGTCTGGTACACACCTAAGGGGCGGATTTGCAACAGGGCTCCTTTGTTCTTGTTCAGCCCAAGTTGTTATGCTAGTCAGGAAGAGAAAGACATGAAATGTACTTTCCTACTTTAGTGCTAGAGTACCGTATCACCTTATTTGACTGTGTGCAAAGAAGAGACCACATTTTCATGGCTTCACCCAGAAAAGGTATTGAAGTACAATTACTGTAGGTAAAACATTTTCCGTTACGCCCAAAGCATTCCAGTTACAGGTACAGACTTGTCTAACGGCGATCTAGCTGCTTTGCAGAAACATGTTATTTAAGCAAAGCAACGACTGTATTACGCAGTGACAGAGGTTTTAGTGTGACAGTTCTGTTGATAACGTTTTGGTTGGAATCCTTCCGAATTCTGCTGAACAGACATACATCGGTGCTTCCTGGACATGTGGGTTTGACTGCAGCATCCCAAATGGTACCCTTTTTCCATCCAGGTTGCAATGTGATTAAAGTTGTGATAGAGGTGCAGTAGGTAGTCATACATGTTCACTGCTTTGAAATGGTCAACACCCCCACCCCAGGACAGAATACTGCAATGCACAGAGATTCCTTTAGCAAATCAAAGTAAATCCCAAACTCTACGATGGTTAGGTTTTCCAGTTTGAGGTAGCAACATATACTTCTCTATTACATAATAATAATTCCCTTATATACATTTAATCTTTTTTGTCGATTTACATTTTCTTTCTTAGCTGCACTGTTTGAAGTACCAGGCAAATTGCAAGTTTGACCAGGCTGTACAGCGCTGTCTTAACTGTAGATTCAGCGAGTAGATTCACTCACACCTCAAACTTAACGGTGATTCACCAAGTAGATTCACTCACACCTCATACAGCTTAACGGTGATTCACCAAGTAGATTCAGATGAAGAGATGATGATTGGAGCGGAACCATCCGTCTTTCCAACTGCCTCTCAGCCAGCTCTTCTTACAAAAGTACATTCAACCCGCCTTCACCCCAAATGGTCGACAAGGCCCTACCTAGCGTTGGGCAATAGGGAGCTCTATTTCACATCATCCATCCTGAAAATGATTTCGCCCCGTTTTCTACTGCCCAGTGATAGCTCAGGTTGCTGTCATTCAGTAGAAGGATAGTGTCTTCATTTTAATCAGGATGAGTCATAGAGACTCATCACTGTTCCGGAATAGACCGGGATTTCCAGATATAGAGCAGTTTGAATACATAGTATGCAAGGTCTTCGTCATAAGACAAAGAGCTGTCCCTTAATGTTTGTCTTTTTTCCTCTCTCTTTTTCCCCCTGCAGATATTGAGCAGGAGAAGAAAGCTGAGAAGGCCTCCAAATGAAACCTCCTAGTTCCTCTGCTCCTGTCATCCCCCACTAGCCACCTCCCTACTCCGCTTCAAAACATCTGTCTGTCCTCTCTGTCTACTTGTATCACCATGTTAATGAATCCCGATGGCATTTACTCTGATGCTGTGGGGATAATCAGGGGATGCATGATTAGTGAAGGGAAGGACAGTGCGATTTTTATTGTCAATGTTTCAAATTGTGCTTTTTAATGCAGTCTCGTTTTGAAAGGGGTGAACTAAGATCAAGATCAAGATGGACATGGCTGGGTATTTGTTGAGCAGAAAAACTGAGTACAGCGTGTTATATTGTATGCAGAAACAGCCAACTATACCCAAAAGTTCTGCCTGTAAATGGTGCCATTCTGGATGGTGCCATTCAAGATCCGTAACAATGACATGTAAGAAGATATTTTTGTTTTAATAAAATGTATGTTTTAAAACTGAACTTTGTTTACGGTTTTCACTCCGGAATTACAATATCGTTTTGTAATTTTTGTGACTATGCAGTCTGATATTAACACCTGGTGATTATTGTTTGGGTGAAAGTTACCTAACTGGCTACCTCAGGACAGCTAGGTACACAATTTATCGACTCTTCTCCTCTGGCAAAAAATGAAAAGATTTAGCAAAGTTTCATTGTTTGCTACACAGGTATTGCAACACCGTCCTCTCTGAGTGTGTAACTTTGCTGGGCATGCTGCTGCAAGCAAGGAACTGGTTGTTCCACAACATGCAGCTCACCAGACATTACTAAACTTACTAAAACTTGAGTAATACTGAAGAAATACTCTAATATTAGATACAAGGCTATGAATGTACAGTGAAGTGTGATTGAACAAATGTTGAACGCCAAGGAGGATTTGTGTTCTGGTAATATAATTAGTCTTGCTCAACATACTACAATATTATCACACCTGTACATTTAATGGTAGGTGCTTTCTTGAAAGGCTCTAATCCTTTCCTTATTGGGTAGTTCCAAAGGGCTCTCTACTACTTACACTATGTCTGATTAGCTCTGGAATACACTAGTGCACTAAATAAGAAATAGGATGCTATTGTGGACTTATGTGTTGTTACAGCTTAGTGGCTATGCTATTCAAATAGGCGTAGTCTCTGTTTACTGCAGGTTCTGGCATGCCAATAAAGGTGGGGTTTACCATCAGGAGTTTAACACACATTCCAGATTCTAAAACTAAATAAAAAACTGCATGTTGGAGCAGATGCATGTACTGAAGTCACCTTGACTATTTTGATTCATGTAGGCTGGGTCTGCATACATTATTTCACCAGAATATTCTGTGCTTTGTGTCTGTGCAGAATTGATTCATTTTCAGAAGTACGCTTTTCAGAAAACGGGACGTTGAGACGGTTGAATCTGTTAATCAGTGTGTAAGTTCCTCTAGTTGAGAAAGAAAGGAATCTGTGATTTTAGGAAATTACTAACTGGTGCCAAAAAGGGTGTTTCTGAAAGTCACACTCTCTACACAATGCTTGCACTGGTTCATGCCTCCGCATGTGAAGTACACTCAGAACATCAAGTTAAAAATCAGCCACCAGTACATTATTTTATGTAGGTTGTTTCTACACCCACCCTCAAAACCTCAGTTGACTTAGACTGGGGCTCTCAGTATAACTACACGATGCCTATCAGAAACATAGCACAGTCAGTGTGCATTTTGGAAATCTGGCCAGTCTACCTTTATCAGAGAGGGTTTCTACGACAATAGTGGTTGAGGACAAAGGACCTTACTGTGAGAGAAAAGGAACGCTGTAAAGATACAGATCAGACCGTCACAATTAATCAGCAATGGAAAACATTATCCCTAGGGCACTGGCCCTGAGCTCAAATCAAAAGTGGTAAAAGGTCATTTACTTTAAGGGAACTGGAGTTCACTATATGTATCCAGGGGCCATTTGAAAGGCAGATTATGGTAGCAAGCATCCTAAACCCTCTTGAGCAGTGTGCTCAAGTATATTCTCATTACGTCTGCAGATGTCTAATCTCATACAATGGTAATCCGTTTCATAAGTCGTCAGCATCCTTTGTATCTTAAGCCTACAGTACCTTTGTCCTCAGTAAAGTGTGTCCTAATGTGAATGTGCGCTAACAAGCAGGTATGTGTGTGTGTGTGTGTGTGTGTGTGTGTGTGTGTGTGTGCCTGTCTGTCTGTCATCTGTCTGTTAACATTTCTATGGGCTTGACTGCACTAACACAGGTAGGGCTATAAGTGCTGTTATTAATCTACTTCCTTGTCAGTTTCAGAGCATGTTGCTCAGGAAAACAAAACGTGCTTGATTCTCAAAATGTAAAAATGTACAGGAAGTTAATATATTGCAATGTAAAAAGAAGACTTTTGACCACATAAGCAGAAGACAGAATATACAATACACCTACTAACACATAAATAGCATGATATAAATGCATCTTGCAGAAAACCCCATGTTTATGGCTGGAAAAATATTTTCTATGGCATATTGAGAATGGAGAGAAAGTGGGGAGGATGAAAAGTGTGTTCTGAAATAGGCCAAACCTGAACCCATGCTGCAGCAGAACAAATACAAATTGTTTGAGTCAACACTTTGGATGTAGCTTCAAGAAGACAGCATCTTATGAGGCTGGTGGACAGATGACCAGTGGTCAACAGGAAAATCCGGAGCAGTAAGAAACTGTTCAGATGGAACGATTTATCATAATTGAGCTGAATATAATTTTTGGGACACAGAGGGTGACCGCGACGAGAGGGGTCAATAGTGATCTTGTCCGCACCCTCCATGCCCCATGCAGAGACATGTAAGATGGCTTCCTGGAGACAGGTGGGAGATGATGAATCTTTCTGTGGACAACCCTCCACTGCTGAGAAGAGTGCATGCCCTTCGCGTATTGCGTCTTGTAGGTCAGGAAGTCAGCGATCCGCACACAGATGGGACTGGAAATGTTCAGCTGGGGAGAGTTTGTGTTGTACTATTTCTGGAAGGATGGCGCTGAGCTTAGAGGTGGCCTAAGTTCTACAAACAGTGTTTTTGCATGTGTATTTGGGTTATTGAGGTGTTGTAGGATGTAGTGGACTTCCCAGCATTTTTCTCAGACCCAGTGAATCTGCAGTGGGCGGATCAGTACATGATGGAAGATTTGAGACAGACAAATCCAGACACAATAAACTATTACATCACACAATCTCAGTTGGCTGTTTGCTTTAAAAAAAAAAGTATCATAAGCATAAAATCCCCCATATGTAAACATATAGTGGGAAATATGGCGGTAATGACAGTCTGTGCATAACCATGCCTGTTAACACATGTTCCCAAACCATTATCAAGCACTCTCACAAGTTTCACCATCTCTCTTTGCTTTCACTTCGGGAACCCAACCCAGTAACTTCCCACTTGATCAACATCAGGCCTAGTCTTGCCATAGTTCGTTTCTATTGGTAGGCAACTTATTATCTGCGAGGGATGGGTACAATCCAAAAGGTGAAGGATGTTTGTTTTCGTGAGAACCACATTTAAAACAGAGCAAGCATTCTTCTGAACTTGAGCAATTGTGTTGCTGCGTGGGTGTATAATATTGGCAAAGATAGGGAGAGGCATGGTATCAAAACTGTACAAAGCAGGCGGTCAGTTTCACACCACGTTTGTATCCACATCGAGTAGTTTGGAATATTTAATATATTTTTATTACAATTGTGTTTCATTTTAAAATGTTTGTCATTTAGCAATCGCAGAGCCCTGTAGTAGTATGTCGCCTACTCATTACACATTACTGAAGTATAGATATCAATAGTAAATAATGTTATTAGTTATTTAAGATACTCTTTGAAAAGGTTGGGTTTCTGTTGTACTAGTTTCACGGTGAAGTTTGTTCCACCGCCCGGGTGCTGGATAGAAAGCTTCACCGAACCGATGGAGCGGGTCAGCGGGTAAGGGTTAAGGAGGTGTGAGATCGGATGTGGCAGAACGGAGTTAATTACATTATTATTAAAAAAAACTCCAAGGCATGTGGTTAAGGTTGGCCTTTTTGAAGCCTGAATGTGCCTAGCATAGGCCTAACTGGTGACAGGTGTGAAATTGCATTACCTGTCGCTCATTTTTGACATCTAGCGTACCCCGAGAGAACTACAAGCAACACCTGCTGTGTCATGCAGATGGCGCCAAATATCCTCACGAGGCAGTGTGGGCGTGAACAATGCTGCCAAATATCCTCACGAGGCAGTGTGGGCGTGAACAATGCTCTGATTGGGTCAACGCGTAACCATCAAAACCAACATAATCTGATAGTTAGCTTGCTTTTGCTAACTATCCAGTTAAGGCTAAACAGGGATAGGTTTGAACGTATATGGTGTCGCTACATCGACATCATAAACCTATATTTTACATTACTGTAAAGTCGATAACCAAATATTATTTGAGTTTTACATTTTAAAGTTAACTGATTCGTGTACTCTCTTGCGTGGCATTTAGGCAGGCTAATTCGAGCATCTCTTCATATCAACTCTGCTCATCTCAACCGGTGCTGGTAGGTTTGTTTTGTTTAGCTAGCTTAGTAGCGCGTAAAATCGACGTTGTTGAAAATGCAAAATAGCATCTATACACATATGTTATAAATTATAAACATGCATGCGCGTTTGAAGTATATGTTATCTATTTAACTACAAACGGCAACCAGAACAAGCTGCATTACTCGCACTGCAAAGTGTTGGCGGCATTCATTGAAGCTGACGGAGTGGGGGAAGAAGCCGTTTGTGACTGCTGTTAGTAACGTTACTAGCTTGCTAGAAAACCTTTCTAGCCTGCATTTTGTCAACCTTGATGGCTTCGGCAGTAGAACTGTCTAAATCATGGCATTGTCAGTGATTATAAAAGGCAATTTCTAGCCTTATCCTGTAAGGCTTTTGATTAGCATACGTTGACCACTTTCCCACCTGCTCAGTTGTATTGCTTGGTAGCCTATATTTTGTATCATAACAATGTTTTTATCTGTTTGTTTTCGTATTTTAAAAACGAACAAGGATATACAACTAGCGTTTTCATTCGATATTCGATGTTTCCTAGCTTGGATCTGAACGGTATGGTTTTAATGTTCTCATGAGCCGCTGATTAAAATAAATAAATAAATATTTCCCCCCAGTAGTGCCGTGACCAACATGGTAGTTCCAGACACCGCGAATGGGGTCCAAACGGCAGATAATGACGGTTCCGGGGGTATCATAAAGACACCGTCCCAGTCGAGTTACGAAGAGGAGGAGGAATTACAAGGGGTGGAGCTGGAGGAGGTTCGCAAGCTCCAAGAACTTGTTCGAAGGCTAGAGGTCCAGAATCAAACCCTCCGCAACAGGGGAGGCAGTAAGAATCTACATCTTGCAGGAGGGACAAATGGCAACAACCTCACAGCTGATGCGGACATTGACGAGAGGATCTCATCCTGCGAAAGGGTCACCAACACTAACTCCCCTCTCAGGTTGGGGAGCAGTGGAAGTTGTGGAACGGAGCTAGGCAGCAGCAGTGACTTTGAGCTGTCACCTCCTCAAGACAGTTGTAGCAGTGAGGAGATGTCTCCCCTTCCTGTAGCTAACAGGATAGAGGGGGAGGAAGAGGGTGACAGTCTACTGTGTGTAGGCATTCTAAACCTGTCGTGTGGGAATGGACCAGGACCAGAACTGGGGCAGGCCCATGGGCTAAGCCAGACTCCTGACAGCCCATCCCTGGATAGCTATGAGTCTGAGACCCTGGCTGAGAGCGACCTGGTGGTGGACCAGTTGGCTCTGGATGTGGTGGATGTCCTGGACCTGGAGGATGACTGTGCTGAGGTGGATGACGAGGACAGTTGGTACGTACCCATTAGGACCGGGCCTTGCACAGGGCAGTGTTTTGTTAAAAGACGTAGTTCACTTTAGAGGCTGTCATTTCAGGTGCAGGCAAATCTCCTCTGCACACTTCTTAGATTAGGCCTATTTAACTCAACTCCCAAGATGAAACGGTCCTGTTTTTCAGACTCCTCCTTATCCTTCAAATCGGGATGATTCAGACCTCGGATACATAGTGAATGGAAGTAACTACCAGGTAGAATTAAAAGAAACTCTGGTCTCTGACCAGATTTGAAGTGCCTCGCTTTAGATGGCCCTCTCCTTTGAAAATGTCCATCAAAGGACTTTGCTGGGCTTTAAGTACCACATGCACGTCAGTCTTTATTGGCAGGTTCTGCTCTCTAACTGAACTTTGCAGAGGTGAACCAGCTCCTTATTTGCAATCTCCAGCGTACTGCCTTCGCCTGTCCTGTTTTGTATCTCCGCAGATGGAGAAGAGAGGAACGGGTAACTAGACTAATGAGCGGCCCTCACGTTGGAGCGGGAGACTTCTGTTGGTCACCGTCTCCTGGGTTCTGCGTGTTGACATACCGGCTGCAGCTGTGTCTTTGGGCGACCGTGTCTTGCATGCTGTGCATGTGTTTAACCAACTGTGTTGCTGCCTGTGTGCATCTACAGGAGGATGGAAGGCCGGTAGCCATATGAGTCATTAGCATTTTCTATAAGTAGGTTATTGCTTGGAGGGATAATGACTGCAACCTTTAGTCAGATGTATTTAAAAATAGGATTTTCCTTTTACCTGGGTTATGTTGCAAATAGCACCCTATTTCTAGGATGGTGCACTGCTTTTGAACAGAGCCTACCTGTGCCCTAGCTCACTATGTAAGGAAACCAGGTGTGGTTTGGGAGTGTGACCTTGGTTGGGGCTGGGTCTCTCAGTTGTGGCAGTTGACCTGGGTTTTTGTAAGTCCAGAGCACACATGCAGAAAATGAATGCTGATTTCATGCAGCGGCACTGTGGCTTTTCCATGAGAATATCAGAGGTCTGCTCCTGCCTTTAATATGCTCTGCTTTATGGGCTCTGTAGAACAGCTGTGACAGGTGATGCCTCTGATCACTGGGGAACTTAGTGATTAGCGGAGGGAGAAAGGATGGGTGTAGAGAGGCAGTAAAGAAGGTAGAGCAAAGAGGGGGATAAATGGGGGGGATGGTTAATGACAGCTTGAGTAGGACAGAGAAACATTTGCTTTTCTCGAAATGGACAGAGAAACAACCCTCTTCTAGATAGAGATTGACACAGGGAGGGACATAGCTGTGGTCGCTGGGTCAGGGGTGCCCTGTCAACACGGTTTACTGTGGGCACGTTGTGCTGTTTACTGTGGGCACGTTGTGCTGTTTACTGTGGGCACGTTGTGCTGTTTACTGTGGGCACGTTGTGCTGTTTACTGTGGGCACGTTGTGCTGTTTACTGTGGGCACGTTGTGCTGTTTACTGTGGGCACTTCGTATGTGAAATTCAGGGAGCAGGTTGGAGGCTGAAGCTCAGCTGGGCACCACACTAACCCAAATTGGCTGAAAACTGGGAGGGGGACGTTCTGGTCTTCCATGGATTTGCTGCAGTGGGCCCTATTGAATACTCCCACAGATGACTTCCATAACTTGATGTAACTGCTACTCGCTTGGCAAAGTTTACAAGGATAACCAGGTAGTTTTATATTTCTTGTGTTAAATGGGGGAGTGGGATGAACCAAACCTGCAGTTAATGCTGCATTTTCCCCAGGCAGTGAAGTGGAAACAAGGCGGTACTTGTCGTCTGTTTAATCCCACATATAAAGGGCCTATTTCAGTCATTCGTATTGCCTTAAGCTACTACTACTGGCACTTTTCTGGAAGCCTCTACAGTATTTGCATCATTCAAATTACGGAATGCCTTAGTTTGTGGTAATCAAGCCTAGTTCTACTATGGTGGAGCCAAGGAGGAGCCCAGCTTGTTCACTGCAGTTAAATTGACCAGAATTTATTGCGTCAAAAAGGTTGGATAATGGCAAATGGCTAATTTAGAAAGAAAACATTTCCAATTGAAGCACGACACCGTTAATCTGAGCTTGTGACTCCAGGGTGTTTCTCTACTTGTTTAGGTGTTTGTCGTCACCCTGTATTCAGTCCAATATTTCTGTACGGTACAAAAAGGTACCAAGTTGTGTCCCCGGTTGCTATTTGAGCAGCTTAGCCGTGGATTAAAAATCCAACCCGGCAATGACTTGTACTCAGTTTCACGTTATTAGCCGTCCCATATGCGGCCCGCGGGTTTATCACTGTAATCCACCCCGGCACAGACCTCTAAGCTGCCTTGTCCTGGGTCCCAAATGGAAACCTGTTCATTATGTAGTGCACTTTGGAGCATGGGCCCTTATGGGTCTGGTCAAAGTAGTGCTCTGCACCAGGGTATTGGGTGGGATGGGTCATTTGGGACTGCAGGCTGGAGGCTGCTTGAGGATAAACTGCTTTGGGGGAGACTTAGGCATGCATGGGATCTATCCTGGACCTTCTGGACCTAACACCCATGATCGGAAGGAACTTTAGAGTAGTTGCTTGAACCTTTCGGTTACTGGCCCAAAACGAACCCCCTGCCACAACGGAGCTCTGTCATTAGTTGTCTGTCCCTGATCTCGTTAAAGCACAAATTAAGTCTGTAGCACAGTGTTCAAACAGCTTGCTTTGCCACTGGAACTCAGAGTATCAACTTCTCTGACAGCAGAGCAACTAGGCTTCTGCTGCTCCACTCTCCAGTTTCAAATCCTCTACCTGGAAATCCACACTAGATTTAACGTGTCTGACTTCAGTACGAGTGTGCTAGAGTGAGCCCTGAACGAATGCAGTCGGTTTCTTTGTTCCTCCCAGTGTGATCGAAGGCTTGTCTTTTGTGTGTGTCCAATGGGAAGATGAACCCAAGTTAATTACTCAGAAACCTGTGAGCACAGCCAGGCCTGCTTTTCTGTTTGAATGTTGTCAATGCATGACGATCATCATTTTGTCATAGGTGGCTACCTATAGAGAGAATCTTGACAGATTGTTTCAGGCTACTGTGGTTGAAGGTCATTCACAGTGAAGGCTTGGATAGACTGCTCATTAGGGAAGAAAGGCCTTGGATAGGCCACTGCTTCTGGTACTTAAGAGGACTCTGCCAGGGCTGAGCACACACAGCCTCTTACTGATGGAATGGGCATAACTAGATACGAATGGGAATAGAATAGAGTGAAATGGCTTGTGTGGAGGTTCGACGACTCTAGGACAGCATAGAAGCTAGTCCTCCATTTAGGTGGAGGAGGACTAGCTAGACTAGCTGTATTATAAAGCCCGATAAGAGCAAGCGGCGGTGTTGTCCTGTGCGTATTGACCATTAGGTACCCCGCCCAGTTCCCAAAACGTCTCTGCAGGCCGATAGTCGTACGGCTGTGTCTCGCCATATGATGTAGAACAGTGTCTAGTGTTTACAACAAATGTTGGGACCAAACAAATAATCCAATAAGCAGCAGTCATGTGGCCAAAGCTATTGATGAGAGGTTGAAAGAAATAGCGGTGCAGTACGAAATCTCGGAATACATGGCTATTGCAACTGACGAACCCCCCGGGTTCCACTCTTTTTGGCTATAAAAAGTAGTAACCACAGCCTTCTCTGACAGTGGACAAACTGTGGAAACATTGCTTGTTCTGACCAGTCACTGTTCAGTTTGAGTCGCATGCACAGACCACAACTCAATACAGCATCTTTTGGATGACCGAATGGGCTGTGAGGCAGAAATTGCGTGAGGCAGATTGGTCCATACAGACATCCCTGTGGAATGTTTCTGACCCTGGAAGAAAGAATTCCCCACAGAATCCTGGCTGTTCTAGAGGGATCAGACCCGGTACTAAAAAGGTACCGAATAAACTGATCAGTGAGAGGTAAGAGCGGATTAGTGTTATGAATGGACAATGACTTTCTGCTGTGTCTTTGTGTGTGTGGTTGTGTTCAGCGATATACCATGAAGGACTAGAAGGCAATCCTCCTGCAGACATTCCCCCATATTTATAGTTATTAACTGCAAGCCAGAGAACTTTCAATGCCATGTTTTTCTCACACTGTGCTGGTGTTTGCGTTGCAAAATTTAAATCCTCTTTCCCCTTCTACTCATGCCTTTTTCACCTTACATAACTCCATGCCTCTTTGTCCACCATGTCGCTCTCCGTTTCCTAAACGCATCTCTCTGCCTCTCTCACTCTTGCTCTTACTCTCTCCAGGTTGTATGTGTCCCCTAAGAAGCAGGCTGTTGCTGAGCAGAGACCGGAGTCTCCTCTGAAGTGGTGTCGGAAGGTTCTGGACCATCCGAGCCCCGAGACAGAGGTGGCCTGTCGGACCCTGCTGAACCGCCTCGACCAGAGTATGCTCTTAGTCAACCTATAGTAACCATAGGATAACCATGTAGTAGCATTAGTCTGATGACTGTCTAGTAACATTTGTTTGGTAACCTAATCATAACATTACGGTCTAATAACCTTTGTAAGGTCTGTGCCTGTCCAATTGGCCTATGATCACTATCAGCCTAATCATAACACAATACAAGGACTCGCCTGTCCAATACCCAGTAACATTATACCAAGCCATGAACTAATACAATCAGCACCATTTCGCCCCTTCTCAGCGACTGCAGGTAGGGCCGAATAATAGAGGACAGAACCAGTACTGCCTACTAATGCAATTACACAACTTCTGATTTTCTCCAAACACTGTACACACTCTGTACAAATAAAACAATCTCCATGTTCCAATGGACTCTCTATGGGCTCTGTTCAGGCAGTGCACTGTATAGAAAATGGGATGACATTTGGAACACATGCAATGCAATTTGCTGGGTTTTTGTCATTGCATTTTTAAAGATAAATGGACTAGTTAGCAACCGTTGCCAGTTTGTTTGCACTGGTTAGCTGCGTCACTTATGCCCTTTTGTTTAATGGGCCCATATGTACCATTTCTACTGAACTACGAGCGTAAACACAAAAAACGTCCAGGAGTCATCTGCGCTTTATTATATAAGTTTGTTTCAATTATGTTCTTCCACAAAATTTTCCGTCTGGCGGAGATTTTCTATTTACATTTTCTTGCCTATCTGTCTGTTTGCATTTGCTTTAGCTTGATATTAGCTGTTAATATGGGTGTAGCCACACGCTGCTCTCTTAAAATCCAACTTCAATTCATGACAATAATGTCATAGATAGTGTACTAAACAAGCAAGCAAGGAAATATTAATTTCCATTCCCATTTGCAATGTAAATGTAGGCTTATTAATGCAGGCGTATTAATGTGTATCAGTCATTATGACGAAGGCCCAGATGCATCTTCCCTGTCTGCAACACTCTGTGTGAAATGTAGCAGCTCACCCTCCCTTCATTATTCATCCGGTGCGTTGGGTCCTTCCCGCGTGTGACACCAGAACCATTCAGACCGGTCCTGGCTTGGCTCGATGACCACAGGACGTCACGGCGTTGAGGCTTGGTGTTGCCCCGGATTAACTTGCCCCCAGGCAAGATAGTAATGGAACAGTAGAATTCTACTTTTCTGTCCGTCAGCTCATCAAACTACCCACTTCCGGGTGGAATAACATTTCCACCGCCATGATCCTTTGACTCAGTGATAGTTCCATCACACACACTGGTAGCAGGCAGATATGTCAAACAATGAACTAGGGAATTTCTTGTTCGGTGTCATACCATGTCGTGTGATGAACGCACTCTCTCAAACGCTTGTTTTTCTGGCTCATTGGCACGAGGCATGAATAATGCTGAATAATGGTGTGACAGACAGTACGTATTCTAGCATACAAAGCTTCTTGGATAAATATAAAGGTATTAACGGTGCCCTGAGGATACATAAGTCCCCTTTCATACAGGACATTTGCACCCAACCTGATGATTTTAATCTGGACCACTCCTGTCTCTCACAGTAACTAAAGAATCCTCCACATCTGATCAATTGGAAACATGGATTTAGGTTATTCCTCTCTGATCCTGATGACTTCTTACCCAGACTAACACATTCTGCTATATTCAGTCTTGGTTGACAGTAAAAACTATTGACCTTCAGTATATATCTGTATATAGAAGCTAACACTCAGCTGTACACTTCAGCACTGTCCAATAGAGGTTGGGTTTAGACACGCCTTGACTTTTTGTTTATCTAACAATGTCACTTCTCAGCCTTAAATGGGAACTGTCAGTTTAACAATAACACAGTGGTTACTCCACCTATGTTTTGGTTAAAAGATAAGGGATGGGTCTGGAGAAATATACTTTACAACTCTTAGACGGCGCTTTGAAAACAAGGCCATATATCCTACATGTGGCATCCATGATAATGGAATGAAGGTTTCAACCATATTTGCAGAATATCTGGTGTTTGTTTACTCTGTTAAGGAAATGAGTAAAATAACCATGTATTTGGGGTTCTGATAGAGGGATGTCAGTTGAACCAAGCTCATGAGGTATTTCTTGGGCACCCACTGATTCAAAATGCATGCATAAACCAAGGAGCCCGTGTTTGAGGTCACACTAATGGCATTTGCTGGCTTCCTTGTAATATACTATTATGAGCCTTCTTCCTACTGTCAGAATGTGCCATTGCATACTTTATGCATGATACATCTCTTGTGTTGTAACCTCACTGTGTGCTCTCCTGTCTCCTTGGTGCCTGTAGCGTCTCGCTGGAGGAACATCTACAGCAGCCCCGGCCAGGCTGGGGAAGCAGGCTCCTCTGGCCTTCTCTCCCCTGGGTACCAGAACAAATCCACTAACAAAACCCTACTAACCAGTGGCGGCTCAGGTACGCATGACATTAGCACCTACCGTCCCCTGCTCCCCCTCCTCGCAGGGCAATGTGACAAGGTCTGAGGTGGCGCCATAATATCCAGATGTAATGATTGGTTAGGTCTATTGGGGAGTACTCATTAAGTAATGCCTTGGTTGATTGGGATGTTCGCAACACGAAGTTCCAATGGTCAAATCTGATCTGTTGCGTGTATTAGACAACTGCAGTGAAGATGTGTATCTTGTGTTATGAATTGATAACGATCTCTCCTGCAAAGGGGTGTGGCTGTCAGCTGGTTTGAACCATAGTGGTACTTGGAAAACAAGCCTTTTATCTCGTCACGGTGTGGGCGGCGTAATGTAAACCAAAACAAGCTGAAGTTATTTTCTAAACTGTAACTCTCTCTCTGCATGAAGTGTATAAATGCTTTGCTTGCTGTTGACCCGGCCTAATAGCAGATTTGAGATGAAACTTAACACCACAAAAGGCCTTTTTACATACATGATGTGAGAGTGTCTCAGCTTGAATTAAGCGTGTGTACGCCTGAAAATGTTTCAGACGAATGGTGTGTGTCTGTTTTTTACTCTTTGAATGGCGGGTCTGTGTGTCAGAAGGTGGCCTTGCTAGTTTCTGTCCCTGTAATACTTCCAGCTGTTGCCAGCATTGGGCCGCATCTCCCCGGCCAGTCTGGACTAATACAGCGGCACCGCAAAGGGGGGTGAACTAACCAATGGTGACTGAGGGCCGTTTTAAAGAGATGAGAACACCTCCATCTGAATGGCTAAATCGCCATTCAGTTGGAACTCTGAGGAATTGGCGCCGTATCTGTTTGCAGTGCTAACTTGATTCACGGGTGCCTGGTTTTCATTTCCTCCTTATTTATTAGTCTGGGACCAGTTTTCTGTGGGACAAAACTGTGTGGTTGGATATTAATGGCCTAGTGTGTGAGCTAAGTCCTGATTGTGTTCTTCTATTTCCAGGCTATGTGAGTATGCACTCTGCTCTGAGTTCCCAGTCTTCTATAGACAGTGAACTGAGCACCTCAGATGACTCCATCTCCATGGGTTACAAGCTCCAGGACCTCACTGATGTACAAATAATGGCCCGCCTACAGGAAGAGAGTGAGTGGTGTTATAGCATAAATGGCTACCTAGATCATGTGGAACAGGAATGTGTCGTGATAATACAGGAAGAGTAGGATTATAGCGCTGTGACTCAGGGTATTTTTATACAGAAAGAGTAGGGTTATAGCGTACTGACTTGTGATAATGTAGTATAAGAGTATTGTGTTATAGCGCACCGACTCATACTGTAGTACAAGAGAATAGTGTTATAGCGAACTCTGTGGGGATGTGTTTGTAAAGGCAGAACTGATTGACTTCACTGGGTTTGTGTTTTGTCCATGTGGGTCCACATCTTTCTAAGTACATGGAGACAAAACATTTAATGCCAATTTGCTGTGAACTGTTTTTGATGCAAGTTTGCGGGAACATAAAGGCTGTTAGTACTTCTGGTTCTCTTTATCGGTGTCTCTGTGCGTCCTTTCAGGTCTGAGACAAGACTATGCCTCAAGCTCTGCGTCAGTATCTCGTCGAAGCTCTTCAGCCTCCCTCCAATCACTGCGTAGGGGCGGGACCTACAGTGACCAGGAGTTTGACACCTACAGCCTGGAAGATGAAGAGGACGAGTGCTGCTCTCTGCCCCAGCGACGCCTCCGCTACTCCCCCTCTCCTCTGGGCTCGCCTCGCTGCCTGTCTCCATCCACGGGCTCCCAGGGCCAGGCAGAGTACAGCGGCAGGCTGGGGGCCCCGAGACAAC
>JACXGJ010000676.1:76128-111332 GCA_016801105.1 Esox niger
TAGGGTAAAGGTTTAGGGTAAAGGGTTAGCGTAAAGGTTAGGTTAAAGGTTAGGCGTTAAACCAATTTTTTCATGGAAATGAATTGTGGTCCCAAAAACGTCCTCACGTGCACAGTATGGTAAAACAAGCATCTGTGTGTGTGTGTGTGTGTGTGTGTGTTTGTGTGTGTGTGTGTGTGTGTGTGTGTGTGTGTGTGTGTGTGTGTGTGTGTGTGGTTCCAGAAGAGTTGAGACACAGCATGCCTAACCTGGCCCCCCGCACCAGCCTGCGTTCCCTGGAGGCAGTCAGGAACAGCCGCAGCATGGAGGCTAACCTCCAGACCTCTGGCAACCGCATGTCCCGCCTACCTCACTCCCCTTCCTCAGGTAACCCACCCTCACCTCCACCTGGGCCCTCCCTCACCCCTCTCTGTTAGCCCACCCGGGCCCTGCCTCAACCCTCTCTGTTAGCTCACCTCCACCCAGGCCCTACCTCACCCCTCTGTTAGCCCACCCTCACCTCCACCCAGGCCCTACCTCACCCCTCTATGTTAGCCCACCCTCACCTCCACCCAGGCCCTCCCTCACCCGTCTGTCATGCAGCCCAGGTTTTATGACTGTTTTAAATGTAAAGAAAAACTGCCAACTACTCCCCAGTCCCGCTCCCCAAACCTCCCCACCCCTGAACCCAGTGCCTACTTCATGTTCCTCAATACTGTCCCAGTCTTCCTCGGTCAACGCATCAATGTTTTAACACTTATCTGGGATCTAGCCTAAGACTATGGGTGCCACAATTACTTATCTGACATGGGCAGGGAACCTTCCTTAGCGCCTGTGTTATTTTTTACCTCAGAGCGTACCACTTCTCCATGTGCCAGTGTGGGTAGCACAGCTAAAGTGCTCGCTCTCTCTAGGTATGTCAGCCAATCGGATGCGAGTCAGCGGACAATCCCCTCTGTCCATGCGGGTCCCTGTCAAAGCCATGGCCCCTGTGGGCTCCATGCCAGGGCCCAGACAGCCATCCAGAGGCCTACCTGTAGTCCAGAGTGGGCTCAGTGGGGGGGTCCGGAGAGTCCAGTCCCCAGGCCCAGCCAACGGGGGAGCCTATCCAGTCGGGAGGGCCTCTACTGGGGGACCAAGGCAAGCGGCCACCCGGGGCCAGCCAGGAACCCCATCCTGCAGAGGAAGAATGACGCAGCCATCTAGACGGTGGGTAAACAACTGGTCAATTGAACTGATTTGATCATTTAGATACTTCCACGAGATTACCACTCAAAGGATTACGTGGTTAGGTCTGAGTGCAATGCTTTACAGTAGTAGTTTAATTTCAGTTGACATTGTTTCCTGTGTATTAAGATCAGGGGTTAGTAATTGTCCAGAGAACAAAACAGAAAAACTGCAACAGGTGTTCCTGTATAATCGTTTATCTTTCAAAAACATGGTTAGTGGTTTTAATAACTGTTTCATTCATACCGATGCATAAAATGTAAAACGTGATTATCCAGAGCCCTTCCTCTGAAGAGCCCTAAGCTCTTCTTCAAGCATCAGGCTTTCCAGCAAAAACTCTGTGCTATGTGTCCATGTATAATGATTTATCCTGCATCTTGTACCAAAAATATCATCTGAAAATATCTACAATTGATGATGTACTTAGAAATTATTTGAACAATGTGAAAATGATCATATCAGTACCAGAATTGCTGTTAGTCAAACCTTGCTCCAAGAGTGCCTACAGGCCAAGGACAGCAATTTCTTATTTTCTGAATTTGGGTGAATTTGTCCTTTAAACGCACCCACCAGATTGCAATTCTGCCCATCTTTGACTTAATTCCTGTCCAAAACGGAAATTCACATTTAGCTTCCTCTTCTGAAGACCAATGCAAAAAAATTTTTAAATCCTATTAGGGTTGGGAACATTTTGCTGATATCCAGGTGCCGCTGAGATTAGTTGGACATTGACACTGACTAGCTGGCATGCTAATCTTAGCTAGATTGTGATAGTGTAAGCAGTGAGCTTTAGGTCAGATACATTTTATTTGAGAAAGACTAACTTCTCAAGAGATGCTTCTTAGCAAGACCAGTTATTGTCTAACCTCCTGAGGATTCCTTTCATTGGATGTCTTCCAAATGTAGCACAACTGAATCAACTTGTCTACAAATTTTAAGCGCTTAAAAGTACTTAGGATTTGAGCTAAACCATGTTCCAGTGAGACATCATTAACATTTGGACATGCACATGAACATTAAATAGCCTGTTCATGTTTTTGTCAATTGTCTGAGTCCGCCCTACAAATGACACGGACAAGTCTTTGTAATATGCATAGCCTGTAACTATAACATGCAGTCATCACTCGATTTTCCAATGTCTTAAACGATCATGTCATGTATGTCTTTGGCTGAATTGATAACAGACGTAGCGTCCCAAAGCTCAGGGAGGGAAAATCATTAAGGGTCTAGGGGCTAACTACTCCCTCCAGTAGCCTCCCACTGTGCAAGCAAGTATAATCCCATATTACGATGAGCTTGTGAAATAGCATGCAAAAGATTAGAAAGTCACAAATAATTCTGCCTGACTTTGAGACATGACATGTACATGAGTGGGCGCTTTGAGCAAGCGAGTCGGGCATAGAGGGTCTGGTTTGGGTTTTACAGAGCATTTTACTCGACCCCCAAACTATTTATGAACCCTTCCTCCCCATTCAAAATGTTTCACATGTGAGCATTTTTTATATGGGGTGAAGCAAAGCTTGAAATTGGGTAGATGGTTATGTAGAACCAGAGATGTTATCTGGGTTTGAGCTGGTTCAGCACTGAATTTTTGCAAAGATGAAACGGAACACGCTTTGGTTCTTTTCAGAAAGGAATTATTGAAGTAATTTGGAACACAAACATTAATGTTGTCTTCTTTTGTTAGGTCAGTGGGGATGACTAGAACAAATGGCCCAATCACAGATGAGTCGTGGAGAGATGGTTGCTATTGAAGCAACAAAGAAAGCTCCACATCCCTCCTTTACCTCACTTCTTAGTATGAAAAACACCAACGTTAGGTACAGTCTTTGAACACACCTCTGGCCTTCAAGCATACCCCAGTAGGCTAAGTTACATAGCCTACTGCCTCTGTACATACATCTGTAGGCGGTACCCCTGTAGGTGAACAGACCTTTCCTGGCATGAAGAACCCTCCGACACCATGGAAGAACACTGGAGAGATAGAAGAGAGGAGAAACGGAGGGTGAACACACAAACACACTGATTTCATCTATGGATTTAGACTGTGCTTCCAGAAGAGAAGATGAGAATTCAATTCCAGTCTATATTTTTATGATAGTTATTGAGAACTGGAACTGAAACGAAGTGTTGTAATCTAATTTGTTTACGTTCTGTAGATGTTCAAATTATTGAAGAATTTAGGCAGACTGTTCATTCTTCTGTATTTGCTTTGTAAGTCGCATCTGATTCCCTGTAATGAAGTGTACTACTTTTTACAAATCCTTACTGTAGAGCTCTGGTTAAAAGTAGTCTACTTAATACGGAATATGGTGCCATTTAGAATGAAAACTGTTGTGAAGTGAACTGACTAATATGAAGGTGACTGAATCTGTGACTTGGCTGTTGCATGATGTTTTTGTTTTGTTTCTTTCCCAGGACCATGAAAGGAGTTTCTTTGTTATATAATGACCTTTAACAAGTCTGTGCTTCCAAGTAACAACCTCCATGTTGATTCGTGGGGCACGTTTTTGTTTTTTGTGTTTGTGAGTAAGAGATTTGTTGCGATTCCTCTTAATATTGTTCCTAATAATAGTGTTTTTTGCTGACACAACCATAATGGATTATTGCTGGACCACACTGCCCTTTCCATCAAGACCCCCTGAAGAATATAAATAAACTTTATCATCAGGGGTCAGTTATTTGTGCCAAGGTGCACTTCTGCTGCACGGTTTTGAAAAATCCAAAAAAAGTACTACTTGTAGTTGAAGAAACTGTATGTGTTGATTGACATCAGGTGTTTTTACTGCATATCGGTAGGTGAATTTTGAGGGTTTGGTTTTTAGACACATCCATACTAATAAAAGAAAGATGCACAAACTAAGGCTGTATGCCATTATTAAAGACAACAAGCTATGCACCCTCATGTGGAGTGCCTGTGAAAATCCAGAACTGTAAAGAAAAGAAATAAAACCTATCCAGAACTTGAATGCTTTCTTTGTTGTTGCTGGTATTTAAGGATTACTGTAGTTTGTAACTGCTGTATTCTTGATTATAACAACATGGTTGTCTGAAATTGCACCACATTTTCAAAATAGTGCAATAGGTTTCACAATACTGTAGTCCCTTCTAAAATGAGTGCATTTCAGACTTATCCAATATTACAGTTTAGTTGTTGACATTTAGAATGAGACGCTGATACCTGCCTTTCCCCGAAAGAAACGATATTAACGTACACTGCAGGATATTGTTTTGTGCTGTACTCTTAGTACTTAATCTGGCAGTCTGAATCAAATACTTTTAAAAACACAAAAGCTATATTTTTGTTTCATAAAACGCTGTAGCCTTCCTGATCAATGAGTAAACAGCATGCTCGCTGTCAACATCGATTTGGACTCAAATCTCTCCCTTGCGTGACGCAAATAGACAGGGATCAGCAAACGAGGCCACGCATTGTCTGCCCCCCCACCCCGCCCTCCCTTGGTTGCGAACGAGCAACGTGATTGGCCCAGGCCTCGGAAGAGTGCCCAGGCCCGGGGAACCAAATGTACAGGCCGCATTTAGCTTACCGTCGAAATATAAACCCAAACAATAAAAGATAAAATCGAGGAAGAAGAGATATCTGCAATACACGTGAAGGAGTCCGTAATCAGGTAAAACTTTTCAAAATGAATGAAAATGCTAATCGAATATGAGACAAGGGCCCAGTCGGCCGTAGCGGGCCTTCTTCAACCCATCGGAAAACAACATGGTTGATTATGCCGCATGCGCTAGCTAACAAGCTAGGCTAACTTCTTAGCTAATGTCGCTTTGCAATCAGAAATGCATCGAAAAAAATGCTTAGTTACTAACAATGATGTAAATCTTTATATTGATGGTAGTTAGATGGTTTGGGTTACATTGAATACTGATATTTTTAACAACCTTCAATTTACCGAGGTTTATGACTTTTATTAAAAGACAAGCTAACTAACGAGCTAGCTAACCAAAATGGCGGAGTTGCGGCTAACCAGCTAGTAACGTTTTGGGCGCAACGTTTCAGATAGAAATGTGTCGTAAGGATCTGCAGCCTAGCGCCACCCACCAACTGGGTTGAACTGCAGTTTACTGTTCTATACATGCAAACATCTGTCTGCATCGTTCCTCAATTTTGCGTCCTCACGGATGTCGGCATCTGCCGCAAAACGTTTGCACAGAGCCAAACAAGCTCACTAGCTAGCCAAGTACGAATAGCCTTAATTCACACACCGCCACCCAGTGAATTTGGAATGACTAACGTTAACATGTTTGTATTATCAGGAACATTTTACAATCCGGTGGAAGTTATTAAGACTAGTTAGTCCTCTGGATTTGCTGTGAACGGGGAGCTCGTTAGCTTGATAACCCAGACAACTGTCAGTACCAAGAAATTAGATTGCCAGTGGTGGGCGTGTGTGGGCGGCAAGAGGTCTTTGCGGACGACAGTAGCTGTGTGCAGACACAGCGCAAAGCATTTTAAGAAAAATGTAACGGTGATATCCGTCTTGGGTCATTTTCGACATTTTCGACACTGATTTCTGAAACATTATTATAATAGCAATCCAATATATCATATTAATTTTCAACATTATCTTGCTCTATAATCACGAGACAAGATATCATCAAGGCTGCGTTTATACTGGCGGCACGATTCGGACCAATCATTAGTTGCTTTTGCATCAGATCTTTTTCAAAGTTGATTCAATTGGTTAAAGAACGAAAAAACATAATGTAAGTCAATTGTGCTGCCCCTGAAAGCGCAGGCAAAGTTGTAATGAATACTGCGAAATTAGGTGCTCGTATTTTTCCAGCCATTAATTATTGCATGTAAAACACATTTGACCATTCCACAATGTTCACCGGTATCAAAACAAAACAGCCTACACAGATGTTTGTGAGACATTAAATAATATATGTCTATTGAGGCATTAGTTGTGCATCTGAATGTCAGATTCACACATTTCCCCTATAGTAGAGCTTAATTATGACACTGGTGTCTTATGTTGGAAGTTACCTTTCTAAACAAGGCTGATGTTCTTCTTTAATGCAGGCTTCTCTTCATTAATGGAAGGAAGATCCACCAGCGACATACTATTATTCTTATTCTCAAAAGCACTGGCATCAAATGTGAAGCCTTTTTAAGGTCTAAGAGATGGACCACGGCGGAGGGGTCTTGGAGTTGAAGATGCCACACACCATGATCATGCAAGACTTTGGTAGGTCAACGTTGCCTTGTCATTATATACATGTTCTAGGGCTGTCAAACTGTTGAAATAATTCACATCAATTACATGATTTTAAATACCCAATAGCAGTTAGTTTCCATAAACAACACCTTTACGTAAAAACAACTGCTTTGAGATACAGGCATTCTATGCGTTGCTCATATGGGACAGAATTACAATAATATGGTTGAGAAACATAAAGGTAGGCTTGTTGAGCTGTCTCCCAATTTCTGATTGAAGGGTTGATTACAGAAAGTGGTCTCTCTATGGATACATTGAGAATGTAAACTACTGTCAGGTGGAAATGTAACTGCACCCATTGGAAAGTTGTCTTTTTTTAAGGACACATGGATATCTCAGCTAAAATTCTAACTACATTCATTGATTAAGGTAGCCCAATTTAAGAAATAATCCACTCTTTTTATACTTCGAAACCACAAATTTGCCAAAACTGGTGCAAATGATTAGAAAATGATTAGAGCATAACTTTCAAGACTACACCCTTCCATAAAGATTACAAACTTAGTCTGGTTTGGTTTCAACCATACAGGCGTCTGGTAACACCTCATGCCAATATTAGAAGACCTATCGAGGCCCTCAGAGTAAAGCCCATGAGTCTGGGAGGGCTTACAAAGACATTTCCAAGCCATTCAAAGTGCATAATTATACTTGTTAAGGTTGTTCCTGCACACATTTAGCTGGTCTGGAAGAATGTTGTTCTATTGTTTTAGATCAGCCAAAGCTATTTATCCATTTTCTTTATCAGTGACTCAGAAGCTGCTGGCAGAGTTGGGAGTGTTTGTGGCCCTCTGTACTACTGACTTCAGTGCACATTTACTGCTGTAGCATGGGCTTGAATGAGACACATTGGCATTTCAGAACGCTAACCTGTGTTTCCTATCTATCTAATAATGCATGTATTTAAAAAAAATGATTTGCAAACTATATTGATTTAACATTATTGTTAATTATATCTAGGGGTATTTTACCATTCTGCATTGTGTTAGCTTCCTTTAGGTAACAAATGTTTTCTGTAAAAAATAAGTAAAGACATTTGAGTTTTTTATGTGGACACAGTAAAGTAGCACACGCATATTGATATTGTCAATTGTTACAATGTATCATCAAAGGCAGTGTCAGCAGTATTTCACTTTTATCAATATTTTCTCCTGTCTTTGTCTGGAGATCTACTGACCAATCATAGAATTAGAATACAGCATTGTAAATTACTTAAAAATGACTTCACAAGACAATTGCTCTCATGCTTTCTATTGTGTAATGACAACTATTTGGGAGTGACCAAGTTGTGGGCTGGTGCCATATTGTGTTCCCTCAAATTGTTGGCACTGAGCATGTCTGGTCTTTCGATCAGTAAAGTCATTAGAACAGTGAGCCTATAAAAAATGTCCGTTAGTTTTGGACATTTACCAATAGGCTGTAGTGCCTGTAAGTCTACGGTAGCCGATATCTGGTGGTCAGTGAATGCCTATTTTTCATTAGTATTTAGGGTTTCAGCAGATCACAGCAGTCTTTGGGCTTAGTATCTACCAGCTTTGCTCATAGTGTGGTGTGATTTTGGGCCACCGTTCTTGGAAGATTTGCTCCAGGTTGATCAACTTGTTAGGATGTTGCTTTTGGACTGCAATCTTCAAAAAGTGCATCAGATTTTCCAAGAGATTGAAATCCACTGTAGGGCATTTACCTTTTTGTTCTTGAGCCACTCTAATGTTTTTTGCCTTGTACTTTGACAAAAGGAGTCTATTGACACACGTGATATAACATTTGCCTGGTACTCCAAACTCCTTGCTGATGTCAATCCAAACATCAGCTCTGTTAATCATGTCTCTATTATTTTTTTCTTCTCATTCAGCTCTGGGTTTTAGTCCAGAAAATAAGGCTTCTGTCATCCATTTTGTCAGGATAGAATATTAAATCCAATTTCTCTTCATGCTACTAGAGACTGCAAAAGTAAAAACATTTCACTGTGTAACCTGACAAGTGACAACCTTTACCGCCAGGCTCAACAGCATTTATGGTGTTGCTTCCATTGAAAACAATGACATCTGGTTTGCCTTCTATCGTCTATTTCCTGCCATGTAAATGCAGCATAACTGTGGCAATAGCATCCTGTTGGTGTGTTGGACTCGGCTAATAACTAATTAACTATCAAGGAAGAACAACAAATGTGCTGCTTTAAGCACTGAAAAGCATATCCACTTGTGGGTAGGAAAAAACGCTTGTGAGCTGCTGTTAATAGAATTCTATTCAATGCACGCTATTGACTGTTAATGGATTATTGTAAGAACAAAATATAAAATAGTGATTACGGAGTATAGCTTAATACAGCCACTTTCAGTAGTTTGAGAGAAGCCGGCTTGAATTCAGCAAATCCTTATAGAAATGGTGCTAAGCTAACGACGTGCCACAAATGACTCATTCAAAAAATGCACTATGACAAGTGGTATCGATTTGGATACTGTTTGTATCATAATGTCTTGTGTATCTGTCTGCTTTCTCAGCTCTCGTTTTGGTGCTTTTCCACTGACATGAAAGCCTGGGATAGACTCAGGCTGAACCAAGGTTGCGGCTGAACAACATTGCTGTAATAACATCCCCCTCGTAATGCTTCCTTCTGTAGTGGCGGGAATGGGGGGCATGGCCCACATTGATGGGGACCACATTGTGGTGTCTGTTCCTGAGGGCATGCTCCTATCTGATGTCTTGACGGATGAAGGCATCCTGCTGGAGCACGGCCTGGAGGTGGAGGGACTCGAGACGGAGGTGGAAGTGGAGGGCCTGGAGGCGGAGGTAGAAGTGGAGGGCGTCGAGACCGAGGTTGAGGAGTTCGGAGCAGAGGTGGTCGAGCTGGAGACTCACTTGGTCGAGGGCATCGAGACTGAGGTGGTTGAAGGCCTCAACGGTGAGGTGGAGGTCCTGGAGGAAAGCCTAGAGACAGAGACAGAGGTTGAGGTGAAGGACCTTGGGGAGGAGGAATTCGAAGGCCTGGAAGCAGATGTAGAAGTAGTGGGACTCGAGGCGGAGGTTCTAGAGGAGTGCCTGGAGACAGAGGTGATCGAAGGCCCTGACATGGGCCATCAGGACCTGCTGGGGACAGAGGTGGCCATCGAGGACGCTCTGGACCCACAACACCACGTCCTAACCTCAGAGCTCACCCAAGGCTCTGTCCACCATCACATCCACCACCACATGCCAGATCAGCTTTTTGTAGAGCACCAGGAGGAGGAGGAGGAGGAGGAGGAGGAGGACGACGACGACGGCCGTGGGGGGGAGTGCTTGGACCAGGAGCTGGGATCAGAGGCCGGAATGGCAGGGGACGAGGGAGGGGACGAGGGGACCGTGATCCAGGCCCACGAGGAGTTGCCCGTGGAGGGGGAAGCTGTCTCTCTGCAGACTGACGAGGATGAGGAGGATGAGAAGAGCACCTCGGAGGACTACCTCATGATCTCCTGTGAGTCAACCACCCATCCGTAAGGGGCAAAGCTGGGCAGAAAAGCTTTTTTAGTTTAAGTGAGAGAATCAGTCCATCAACTGTGTGAAGATTAATTATTTTTCAGTCCTGCTCCTGCTGGGTATCCAGGCAGTCTTGTCTTTGTGTCACTGACATGGGTGAGATGCTGGATATCATTGTTGTAATCTTTGTGTCTGTCTGTCCGTCAGTGGATGACGTTGGTGAGAAGCTGGACCTAGGAGACACCCCTCTGGAGATTAGCACTGAGGTGATGCAGGACGACGGCTCTAACAAGGACGGCTCCGAGGTCATTAAGGTCTACATCTTCAAAGCCGAAGCGGACGACGATGTCGGAATAGGTATGTGCAACTTTGCACCTTAACGAGGCATTTAAAAATGTGGATGCATAGGCCCTATTTGTGGAATGTGAAGGATTTCAAAATTACACTCTTATCCACAGCCACTAAATCTGTTTGTCTGCTTTGTTTTGAAGCAATATACGCATTTAGTTTTAAACTGAATTTGTCTTTTATCCAATTAAATTACGTATCAGCTGCATGGAATAATGCATTTGGAGTTTAGTCATTTAGCAGACATTTATCCGGAGGATTTAACACGTCCCGTTCGGGGGGGGGGATTAGACGAGGGTGCCTAGAGAAGAGGGCCGTGAACTGTGCCTGATTGTCTGTCCAGGTGGGACGGAGGTGGTGTCGGAGAGCGACTTCCATAACGGCCCCCACGCTGTCTTGGAGTCCAGGGGAGGAGGGAGGCACTGCCGTGGGGAGAAGATGGTCTACATGGCTGTGAAGGACCACGCCCAGTCAGAGGAGGATATCAGTGAGTACACACTGAAGGAATGACTGCTCACAGATGACTGGGTCTGAGATGCTTTGTGGTGAAAATACGTTCCACCTGTCTGTTCACTGGTTAAACACGAGCGAATAGGTCCATGGAACGTAAAGGGTTCTCACTAAAAGGCTTTCACAGGCGCTGTTCAAACATAAATTGAAAGGAAGGAAATGTCTCATCAGATGGGTTTAATTCTCAATTAAGTTAACATTCTGTATTGTGTCAAATACAAAAATTTACTAAATATTTATTAATTGAACACACCTGCATCCAATCCAATTCATTTATTTGGATCAAAAAATAAAAGTAGTCAATGCCTGGGTGGTAAGCGTTGTTCCTGACTGGTGTGTCTGTGTGTAGACGTGTCTGACATGGCAGAGCAGGTGTACATGGAGGTAGTGGTAGGAGAGGAGGAGGCCTCTGCTGTCCAGGAGACCCAGTTGGAGGACTCCCCCAACAGCAAGATGTTTGTCCCTGTCTCCTGGGCTGCTGCTTACGGTAAAAGCATTAGCTGTGGTAAATACCTGTGGTCCTTTTTGAATGGCATTCATCACATTACAGATTTTTTTGGGTCATTGCAGAGCTTTGTTATTATTAATTTAACCATCTCCGGTATGACCCTTATTCTTTTGTGGTGTTTTGTCTCATTAAGATGGATGGTAGACAGGAGTTAAACCAGTTTCTCTGGGTTGTCTAGGGAACAGTCTGGACACAGTAAAGAATGGAGCGCCCAGGCCCTACCTTCAGAACCGAGACAGTGCAGGAACCAACCGGGCCCTAAAACAGAAGATCAAGAAGAAGAAGAAGGGCGAGGCGCGTCAGTGCCAGACAGGTATGTCAACGATACGGTGGTGGTGATAGGCCAACGTCATGCCAGTGTCCATGACAACAAACGCATTAATATAGAGGAAGACACCTCTAACAATCGTCTGTTCTGTCACTATTAAGGGCCTCTGTACAGGAATATTTATTTTGTAATCTTCTATTGTAACTGCGGTTGCATCACATCAGTGAATAAAGGAGAATGTGTTCTCAGCTGACTTCCCTGGTGAGCGATGGAAAGTGTGTTCTGAAAGAAAGTTTGCATGCAGGTCGGATTCAGGAAAAAATATCATAATGACCACTCAGTCATGGCCGAAGGAGCCCTACAAAGTAACTACATTTCAACACAGTGTAGTGGACATGCAACACTGCTTCAGGAAGAGAGTGAGGGAAATGTGAAAGCTGCTTTTCTTCATGGTAGAGGAAGGACAAATGTTTATCTGATGGCCCACTGCGTATTTAGAGGAAATTAAATCTAGTTTGAGAACTGCTGTGTTGTAGCAGGCTCGTATCATTTACTGGCTGATTTACCATTTACTGGCCGTACCAAATCTGGAGTTTTAAAAAGTTTCTGAAATATCATAGTGATAGCCCCCAGTTTGCTTAATTTCTGGCCATTATGCGGCACAACAGTGTTCTAAGTTAACAGGTCTGCCAAACCCTATTCCTGTAGGCCTACCATTCCTGTTTTAGCTTTTCCTCCAGACAATTATTAGAATCAGGTGAGCTCAATTTGTGTTGGAAAGAACCAGCATGACGATACCTCTTCAGGAACAGGGTTGGGCAGCCCTGAATTAGAAGTTGAAACATGATAGAAAAAATTATTCCATGCTGATGGAACCTTTACTAAATTGCCGGGAGTTTGATGTATTTCTGGGGGTAACTGAAACTACAGAAAACATAATTAGCAGAATTCCATTCATTGCCTTTTCTGATTAGCATCTTTTTTGCTTGATATCGGTGTGACATATCATCCTATTACCAACAACATGATTGAAGTATAGAAGGAACTCTGGACATTAATCCCACATGCTTATCGCTCATTTCTTATAAAACAGTCCTTTTCCAGGCCTGAGTCACTGGACCCACAGTTCTAATTACATTTACCAAGTGTGAGTGTATTGGCAAGACTCTTTCTGTGACGCCGGATGTTTGCCGATAGGCTTGGCTGACATCTCTGCCTAATGAGACCATATCCCTGAGGTGTAGCCTAAACCAATGGTCAGGTCGGCACAGAGCCGAGTTTCAAACCGTCAGCAGTATGATTTATGACTGTAACGTGGCCCGCCAATACGATTAACTGAAAACAAGACACAGCGTTACATGGGTCACCATTATCTACTTATCGTCACTGATACAGCCATCTATTTGATCTGAAACCGTTGGCCTTATGTAAAAAAAATATGAGGCAAATTTTGTTTATTTTAGATTTGGAAAATAATGTTTGGGCTTGAAATTCTGGATGTTGTTTGACATTGTGATAGGATTTTTACTCCTCGTTGTATTGTCTGCCTCCAGTCACGATCATTAGTCGTTAATGAACTCATGTAGGGGTAGAGGTTATGTCAGTGTTCCGTTTGTCTCCCCTCAGCTGTGATCATCGGTCCGGATGGCATGCCCCTGACTGTCTACCCCTGCCACATCTGTGGGAAGAAGTTCAGGTCGCGAGGCTTCCTTAAGTGCCACATGAAGAACCACCCGGACCACCTGCTTAAGAAGAAGTACCAGTGTACAGACTGTGACTTCACCACCAACAAGAAGGTCTGTCTCCAGTTGTTCTGTTAAGACTTTCATTGGGTTGTTTATTGCTCTTTTCATTCCTTCTCCCTACTGCACTTTCCTACTGTCACACTCCCTGCATTTCATCGTCCTTCTTATTGGCATTTTTCGTTGTCAGTGCGATTCTTCCCCTTACGTATGCTGCTTATTTGATAAGTCTGTGAAAAGAATGTTTGTGTTTCCAAGGTGAACTTCCACAACCACCTGGAGTCCCACAAGCTGCTGGCCCACCGTGGCGACCGGGACCGAAGCTCCTCCCCGGAGTACCCAGAATACAACCGGACCACGCCGGAGTACACCGAGTACACCCGGCATTACCACGAGGACAGCCAGCTGGGCTCCAACAAACTCATCCTGAGGGACAAGGGGTCCAAGCTGCACCACTGTAAGTACTGTGACTACGAGACCGCCGAGCAGGGACTCCTCAACCGTCACCTGCTGGCCGTGCACAGCAAGAACTTCGCCCACGTGTGCGTGGAGTGCGCCAAGGGCTTCCGGCACCCCTCGGAGCTGAAGAAGCACATGCGAACGCACACGGGCGAGAAGCCCTACTGCTGCACGCACTGCGACTTCCGCTGCGCCGACCAGTCCAACCTAAAGACTCACATCAAGAGCAAGCACGGCGCCGACCTGCCTTACAAATGCGGCCACTGCCCCCTGGCGTACGCCGATGAGCTGGAGCTGCAGCGGCATGTGGACATGGTCCAGGGCCACAAGACCCACCAGTGTCCCCACTGCGAGCACAAGAGCACCAACTCGTCGGACCTGAAGCGTCACGTCATCTCGGTCCACACGAAAGACTTCCCGCACCAGTGCGACGTGTGCGAGAAGGGCTTCCACCGGCCCTCAGAGCTCAAGAAGCACTCGGAGACGCACAAGGGCAACAAGATGCACCAGTGCCGACACTGTAACTTCACCACCTCGGACCCTTTCACCCTGAGCCGACACATCCTGTCGGTTCACACCAAGGACCTTCCCTTCAAGTGCAAGCGTTGCCGGCGAGCGTTCCGGCATCCGACGGAGCTCAAGAAGCACATGAAGACGCACAGCGGGAGGAAGGTGTACCAGTGTCAGTACTGCGAGTACAACAGTTCGGACGCGTCGGGATTCAAACGCCACGTGATCTCCATCCACACCAAGGAGTACCCCCACTGCTGTGACTACTGCCCCAAAGGCTTCAGGAGGCCCTCAGAGAAGAGCCAGCACATAGCCAGGCACCACAAAGACATGCTGATGTGACATCCTTGTTGCTCCGCCCGGGCAGAGTGACACGGACCGACTTCCTCTGTCATCGTAGGCCGGTTTTAAACAACAAGGGGGGGGTAGCGTTTGGGCAACGTGATTCCAAATTGGTACATTTTTAGATGGCTAACAACGGTTGACGGCGACGTTAGAACTGAACGCTCGTGTGCCGTTTTCACCGGTTGTATGGCGTTGGATTTCACATGCTCCCACACATCTCCTCTCTCCCGGAAGCAAGGAATATAGGAATATTGTGGGACTTTGGGTGATGCTTAAAAATGATGTATTTGTAAGCTGTGGGATATCTGTAACTATGTATTTGTTTTGCTGCAGAAAATTGATTCGCATTTAATGAACATTTATTCAGGGTCTCAAATTAAGTTTATTTTTATACTTGTTGCAGCTTAAACGCTGCGAGAAAGAGAGACCGACAGCCAGACAGACTTTTCCTCTAACTAATATAGGAAGTGGTGCTTTAAGGTCATCCAGGCCAGTACTTCTCTCCATCTATCTTACCAGACTATCAAACTAGTACAAAGGGCTGCTTTGCTCTTTACTGTACAATACCCACTACAAACATGTAATATTCGATCCTGGGTTCAAGCAGTGTTTCAAATCCTTAACAATACAGTATGTTTAGTGTTTGCTTTAGCCTAGCTTGAGTGCCAGGTGAAAGGGGTTTGGCTTGGAATTAAATCCGTTGGTTCCTTTGGGCCAGGAAAGCGCAAACAAGCCCGGCTTAACTGTTTGAAATAGTTCCAAATATGATTTTAATCCAGGTCTAAAGTATCCTCCCAGTGACCTGGTTTTTACCCTGATACCGGTTGTAAAGGCATTCTTAATAACAATTGGGTCATGAACCTGAGGGGACTGGTTGCTGTACTACAAAGCAGGATTAATTAGTTAGCCAGCTAAACAACCAGACATAACTTGGGTTCATTGGGAAATTAAAACGTATGTGTTTAATGTAGACACGTAAGCTGGTTAACCTATTGACCCTGCCGTGTGTTATAGTCTCAGGTGAGGTGGTCTACATGTAAGGGTGGACAGAGACTGCCCTGCAGATGGGACGCTAGTTTTGACCTGGACCTGTAGGGTTCTGGCCAAGAGTAGTGCAATACTTAGAAATAGATTATCCGTTAGGACCGTTGACAGTGAAACAATGTTTACACAAGCACCTTAATGTAACCCGCAACCTATGAAACCAACTCATAAAAAAAAATTGCCCCCCCTCCTAATGGTGCCCATTTATTATCAATTAAAGTTGTTTAATGTTTTGATGTCATGTAAGATGGACAGGTGGTTAAGTTCTTTTTGGTTTGGTTCAAAGCTCCCACGGGTTTTAACCACAGTTTTGTGACCATATTGTGAATGCCACTGTAAGATGTGTCTGTATGTGTACATGTAATCACATATAACACGGATGCGCTCCCACGTATCCCAACCAGCGGATGGTAATTATGCCTTATATGTCCTGTTGTTTCCTACTCCTCATGCACTGAGCTCTGCTGACACAGAAATCGGAAAAAAGAAAAGTGATTTTTAAGAGTCTCAAACATGCTGTGTAAAGTACCATTCTCTAAGAGATTATTTATGTTTGAGTCTGTAGAAAGCACTTTAACTTTTTTATTTAACTTTTTATTTTATGTACAAGCAGAGGGTGTATGATTCGTATTCCCTGAATTTAAGACAGTTTGTGAGTGGTGGAGAAAAAAAGTCTGTGGTGGGACGGTATCGATCTGCAATATGTATATGATCAAAATGTGTAAGTAAAAGAAAGATTTCAGTTGAACTGTTCTGTTTTTGATATCTGACAGGTGATTGGTTGGTCTTTCTGTTGAGATATCTGCTAACGGGTTTCCTCCATTCTGTCACAACTAAAGCATGGCAATTGGGCTACACACACACACATCAACAGACATGGCATCTCACACACACACACACACACTCCATTGAATTAATCGGTTGAGGGACTGGCACACGTACGAAGCGCACACACCTTGAATACAATGGTTAAGATATTGGCATTCAAGTCAAATGGTATGCACATAACCTTTATCCATGAAATGTAAAGAAATCATGCATTTTCTTGTACCTTTTTGTTAATTTTCTTTGTCTGATTGTTCACAAACTACTGGTGAGGAGGAACTAAAATAAAAAGGTATCTTTTTAGTTTCAGCTGTCCTTTTTCTTCGGCCTGTGCTTCCCAACTGACACCCTGTTCCTTATTGGGTGTATCACGAAGTGGGAATCAAATTAGTTTTGTCTTGTTCAGAAACAACCACTAGATGGTGGTCTTACTCCACTTTGATTGGTTTAAAGATGCACGCAAAAGCTTAAGTAAATTCAGTACTTAATTGAGTGGTTTGACAATTCCCATAAATTCCCTGACGACAAGCTAAAATACCTCGTGCTTAACATGTATGAGGCACTTTAGTAGAAATGGTTACTTTTCAATATCTGTCAAGTAGCATCATCTGGCCTGGTCTAAAGAGGTGCACTACGTAGAGAACAGGACAGCAGCTGGGATTATATGGTGTCAGCGCTTCTGTGCCCCTCGCTCCTCTTCCTGTACATCACAATTGATTTTCCAGTCAAGATTGTTTAAATGAACCGGAGCCAAAGCGTTCACCCATGCCTGCATTACAAATGGCCCTTCTGCACCCTACATAGTGCATTACCCAATATAGGAAGTAGGGTGCCAGTTAGAATGCACAACTATCAGCAGGGTATGAAATGAACCAAGGGGGAAAGGGGGAAACTGGGGGCAGCATTAGTCTCGTAGTCGCGTATATGTTGTCTGGGCATTAAGTAGGCCAAGTCAAATTAATAGCTGTAGGAGAGATGTTCTGCTTAGATTCCTGCTAACGGAATTTGGACATACCACTTTAGCTTCCATCTTTCATCGTTTTGATCGATTCAACATTATGAGAAAGATGTGTATGTTCTGATTTTACCTCCTAAACTTTTTGAATAGTGTTTTTGTTTTCTTTTGGCTTGTGCATTGCAGCACATGTAATGACTATAGTTAATGTGCGGGCTGTCAGTTTTAATATGAGGATGTTGAAATTGATATTGCATTAATGATTTAGAAATGACATAATTTTAAAGCATTTAGGGTGCCAAAACTATTTGTGCAAATGGTTTCACAGCTGTTTCTAATTAGGCCCATGTTTGTTTGCCTTACTGAATGCATGAACTAGCTGTCTAATCTTGCATTTGCATTTGGAGTCTTGATGATGTCTGACAACATTTGGACCGAAGAAGCGTCAGTGCCAGTCAAGCTGGTCATCATGAGGCAGAATATATCGATCAGAGGCATGCCAAAATAATACATTATTTAATATATTAAGAAACGCTGGTGAACTCAGAAATAGCGAACAATCTGGTCAATTTAGACTACAGTGGCTGCCTGAAGACGTATTTGCATAATGAAAGCAATGTGTGATACTTTGTTAGCTATAGCCACTAAAAACCACATGAGCTGTTACACTGATCCAGGCTGATAGGTTTGTGCTGCACCAATTATCTGTGGAGCTCTAACGCATATATTTAACATTCATTTGGGGGATTATCCCTACAGTTTTGACAACCTTGATAATTATCACTCTATCTCAGTGTAAGACTGTCCTTGATAATTATCACCCTATCTCAAAATTGTCATCACTTGCTCAAATCCAGGAAGCATTGTAAATAAACTGTCATGTTACATTTTTTTTTTTTAAATGCATTTTGAAAATATTTCATTTTAGTTTTAGACCTGGGTACTGGAATATTACAGCAAATGCATTCGTATTTGTAAATTATATTGTCAAGGCCTTGGGTGGAACATTTTACTGTATTGCTCTGTCGACCTGTTGATGGCATTTGATACAGTCGAACAATCAATATTATAGGAAAACAGTACCTTCTTTAGGCCTGTCCAAGAATACTTGCCTCAGGTTTCAACATGTATTAGGTGACCGAATCTAGGCTACTAGGTAACTGATAGAAGCAGATCTAAATGACTTGTAATCCACCAAGGAGTTACACAGGGTTCAATTCTGGGTCCTATGTTGTTCATTCGTACAGAGTTATAGATTAATTAAATAACTTTATTATAATTTTTATGTGGATGACACGACGGCTCCCTCTCTTGAAAGAGAAAACATTTCAGGATTGTCGTTACCATGATTGGTACTAAATGCTAATAAAAGTAGATGCTACTTTGTAGGTTAAGGAACCTAGTTACTAGCTTCCTTTAAATACCTTGGGATTTGATGAAAATATGTCTATAATAACATTAGTTAGTTGAAGATGCTATAGATTTAAACCGGTTTCTTTTATGTCATGTGTTTTCTCTGTCACATCAGCATAGAAAATAAATTGTGTAAGCAAATGTCATGTCCCTGCTATTATGGTGATGTGCTATATATGCATACCTCAGCTTCTGTACAGAAATCTGGATGGTCTATTATTCGACCTTGCATTTTATAACTGGTGCAATTTCTGCACACCACTGTCTTCTATATACTTCAGTTGGCTGGGAGTCACTGACCTCTAAATCGGCCAGACGTTAGTTGATGTTTTTATAAAAGGCTGTCATGCAAAACAAAATTTGTTGGAAAAACAGCAGTTACCAAACATGCTCTCAAGACTGGATAGTACTGGAGATACTGCAGGCCCATTCAGAAATGGATAAAACAGTTTTTTTATATTTTGCCCCACAATCATGGAATGCTATTCAGAGTGATTTTAAGTTAAACATTGTCATGCCTATGAGACTAATTTGGATTTCTTATATATTATATTTTCATTGTCGTTTACCAATGTTTTTCTCAATGTTAGACTCTTTGATTTCATGTTTTTATTGTTGTGACAGGGCTCAGCTGTGAAAGGGACCTTGGTCTCAGGGGATTTCTCAGAATAAAGATAATATGAAGAAAAAGCTAACAATTCAGAAATACTCTGAAGTTAGGGGGAATGAATGCCACCACTGTCCATTGAAGACTGGACTGCAAGGTTAAAAAACACAGGATGTCCTCGAATGTTAGGCATAGTTGACTAACAAGAAAAATATTGAGTTGTACCTGAATGATTGCAAAAGGAGAAATGTTATACCACCTCATCTGTGAAATAGGGTGGTTGGACATCTTTTTCACACATCGATGGCTGCCACTGGAATGTGAAACCCCCAGATCTGGTCAGATACAACCATTCAGCTAAACCCATTGGACACTGCATTGTCATGAAGCAATGACCCAAACACCTTGCCATAGCTAGCGAGTAGTTATTTTTTTTACCAAAACATGGTAAGTTATTAACTAGCCATATCAGTTGTCCTGAATCAAATTAAGCGTGCCTTACGCATTTGTGAAGAATCAATGCAAAAAAAAAATCTTGGAACAAGAAGGAACTGAAAATGGCTGCAGTTTCACTGTCCAAACACTTATGAAGCTCACTGTCATATATCAGTAATTTAATGATCGATGCATTCACCAGTTTAGCAGACATGTATCTAGAGCAACATCTGAGTATGGTCTCTTCGTACTGGCCCTTCTGTGGGAAGTGAACTCAAACTTCCAATTTATGGGTTTATAATAGAAGCCATGTCCTACACTCTGAGTCGGCACAGGTCCGTGTTGGCCTGACCCTAGGTATCGCAAGAAAACCAATGTCCTTTGGTCGCAGACAGTGGAAGTTCATGCATTTTCCCCCTGGTCTCAGACGGTGGAAGACAATTTAGTTTTCATCTGGCGCTAGAAGATAACACTTCTGCTATCCATGATCCATAGCTGAATGTGTTAAAGCGCCGCTATCCATTTTTAATTACACCACACATTCTGCCTAAATCAACACGCTGAAGGGATTCGGGGATAACACTATTCACCGCAACACGAGGCAATAATTGTTATGGAAGGGGATTATTTCAACATCGGTGTAATCTTTAGAGACAGATGCAAATAAAGTCATTGTATGCAAACCAGAAATATGTTTTATAACCGTTCTCTCCCAAATTCATCTACATGTTGCTCATGGATGATACATCTCACAGCAGAGAAGGGTAATAAATAGTGTGGGTGGGTTAACATGGTTGCTGTGAGCTGCAGGGAGTCAAATAAGAGCAAAATGTCATCTCTTAATTAACTAAATATATCACATAGATCACTTAATTTGCTGTCTGCCAGGTAAAACTGCTGAGGACAGTCAGATCAATATGAAAGAGCTATTATGACATCCTGCCTTGAATGACCTCTCACTCTTACTGCATTACTGATTCAAGCTGAGTTTCTGGCCCTTGCCTCTACTCTTGCGAATTGACCAAATTATATCAAGCGTAATCATTCCCTAACTTTCTAATTCCCTTTCCTGCTTTGTTGACCCAGTTTTACTCTGCCAATTCTATAATATGTAAAGTGCAAGAAAGTGGAAAATTTGTGTCTTTTGATGCACTCCATGCCGGTCTGTTCTGCATCGGACTGCTCAAACAGGAGCGAGTATGTTTGGAGGCACACAATTTATAGAGGGGAATTCATTCCCTGGCCAACTACTACCGAGCTCTCAGGCATCCAACTTCTCCCAAGGAGTCACTAAAGTGCAAAGGAGATAGACAGCCCAGTCCAACGTCCACCACTATATCCAAATGGGCTTGGCAGCACCCTCTGCTGGGCCACAGAGCACTACACTGCCCACTGCAAACATAATTTTTTATGAATGTTAAATTTCTGTAGAACCACAAAAAGGAATGGCCATTCTCCCTGATCAAATGAAAAAACAAGGTCTACATTAGGGCCATTGGGAAGCATGTTATGTTGAAAAGATATGTATGATTGAAAAATTTGATATGGTTGGGTATGAATTCTGTTGGCCAGATTCTTCCGTGAGTTTGTGTTGAGGTGAAAAAGTGGTCTATATCTTCATGATCTTTCCCCATTTTATTGGTAACTATCTTTTTTATTATAATTATTTAAAATCCCCCAAGCTGTTTTTAAATCTGCTTCCTCACAGAATCAGAAAGTGATTTATTGCCAAATAGGTTTCACAACAAACAAGGAATTTGTTCTGGTCGTTGCAACAATTTATACAAAAGGGACAGAGAAGTAAAAACAAATAAGAACAGTGGTTTGAGCATAAAAATAGCAGACTGTGCATTAATAATATGACTAAAAATAACAAAAGGTATATGTAAGGTGCCAGATTTTGTCTGATTGAGGGTAGTGTATGTATGTGGTCAGGGATAATGGATTTGTCTTGTTGAGAGTTGTGTGTGTATGTGGGCAGTGGGCTATAGTCAGTTTGGTTCCGGGAGCAAGTTCATGAGGCAGTTAATAGGAAATGTCCAGGGTAAGAGGGATAAGCCCCAATCATTGGGTTCACCTCCACGTCCTGGAGGTGTGTAGGTCATGTAGAGACGGCAGATTGCAGCCAATCACCCTTTCTGCAGAGCGGATGACGCATTGCAGCCTGTCCTTGTCTTTGGCAGTGGCTGTAGCGTACCAGACGGTGATGGAGGAGGTCAGGATGGACTCTGCGATGGCAGTGTAGAAATGCACCATCATAGTTGTTGGCAGGTTGAACTTTTTCATCTGCCACAGAAAGTACATCCTCTGCTGTGCATTCTTTATATGAGAGTGGATGTTCAGCTCGCATTTGAGGTCTTGGGTGATGGTGGTGCCCAGAAAGTGAAATGACTCCTCAGAGTTGTCTGGGGAGCCACCCATGGTGATGGGGGGAGGGACGCTGGGCTTCCCCTGTAGTCAACTGTCATCTTCACTGTCTGCAGGGCATTGAGCTTCAAGTTGTTCTGACTGCACCAGAACACCAGATGGTCAATCTCCCACCTGTAGACGGACTCGTCTTCATCAGAAATAAGTCAGATAAGGGTGGTGTCATCCGCAAATTTCAGGCGCTTGACAGAGTGGTGACTGGAGGTGCAGTTGTTGGTGTACAGGGAGAAGAGTTAGGGGGACAGGACGTACCCTTGAGGGGAGCCAATGCTGATGGTCAGGGGGTCGGACAGGTCCCTGCCTCACATCCTGCTTCCTGTTGGATAGGTGTGATCCACCTGCATGCGTACTTGGGCACTTCCTGTAGAAATAGCTTGACTTGGAGCAAAGTGGGAATTATGGTGTTGAATGTGGCACTGAAGTCCTCAAACAGGATTCTGGCGTATGTTCCGGGGGAGTCCAGACACTGGAGGATAAATTGAAGAACCATGTTGACTGCATTGTCCACGAACCTGTCGGCTCTGCTGGCAAACTACAGTAGGTCTAGTAGAGGGATGGTGTTGGTCTTGAGGTGGGACAGCACAAGGCGCTCAAATGACTTCATAATCACATAGGCTAGGGCGACGGGTCTGTAGTCCTTAAGTGCTGTGATCCTTGGCTTCCTGGGGACTGGGATTTTGATGGTGGACTTGAAACAGGTCGGGATGCAGCATGTCTCCACTGAGATGTTAAAGATGTCAGTAAACACGACAGAAATCTGCACAGTGCTTTAGGGTGGATCGGGAAAAATAGATATTTAGAGATATTCATCTGGTAAGCAAGTGCTCTTTTGCTTGAAAAAAAACACTTTCATGGACATGAATACTAAACAAATTAACAAGAGTTTCTTGTGTTGGACAAAAGTTAATTGATATGATCTAGCTAGACAAAATGTCATCGAGAGATTTGAATACAGCGTAAATCTTAAAAAGCGGTTTGCATTTGAACAGTACTTAAAGGTCACTTCTGTGAGGGACAGAAGGAAATCTAGTTACATGCTTACTTAGCAGCTGGCAAAGTTATGTCAACATTGTACGTGTTTGTGTAAGAAGTCTTACAACAATTGGCTTTGTCGCAGTTAAGTAATCATTTGTGCAGAAAAAGCAACAACCAGAACTAATTGAAAGCCTGATATATCAATGTAAGATGCATGTTGAATTTGGTCTACAGACAGCAAAATACCTTAACCTTCTGTTTATTTCTACTTTAGAACACAATCCATGAAAAATGTTGAACAAGGATCGATAGCATCAATAAATCCCCCTCTGACATCAGTATATAAATTATGCAAAGAAATGTGTTTAAAGCCATTTCCAAAAATTTGTAGTACATCTTTCCATGGTCTAAAAGATGATCTACAAATAAAGAAATGTTGAGACCACTGACAAGATGCTTATACAAGTCTCTAAGAACCCCAGGGTGACATTAAGGGATCTATAGGCCACTCTTACTACAATCAATGTCAGTTCAAGAGTCAACTATCAGAAAAAGAAAAAATCAAGACACGACTGCCGGAAAACACCTGAGCATAGACCCAAAGTACAGGAAGAAATCTGTAAAAAGAGAGAACTCCCCTTGAGGTTTACTTACTTTTTATATGACTGTATTTATTTAAAAGTTGGGATGGTGACTGTATTAAATGTAAGACAGATGGCCAATTATTATGGGTCACAGCATGAGCATGGGATGTTCATAGTTAATTACTAATGCCTGACCTGTGTACAAATTGACCAGTGTCATACAAACTAATTGAGATAGAGGTGGCTGGTCTGGGAATAAAATCAAATCTTGTTAAGCTCTGAATGCTGTCTGGTGTGCAAGTGTTATCTTCCTTGTACCTAATATCCACTATTGGATCCCTCCAAATGGTGTATTATTCTATAATGCTTAGACTATTCAGTCAGGTAAAAAGTAAGCACTCCTCCTGTAAAGTTGTCCAGATTTTTTTTATACATATTTAGGCACATGGATATCTGAGCTAAATTCCAGTCCCCATTCATTGATAACGGTAACCCAATTTTACAAATTACACAAATATAGATAAACAACTTTGAAACCATTTATGCAATTAAAACAACCAGCAATGCAATTTCCTCATGTGGAAAACATTAGTACACCCCTTCCTTTACTATTGTGTAAATCAGAGACAGGTGCAACAACAAGTGTATGGAGGTGGTAGCATTATGGTTTGGGGCTGCTTGCTGCCTGAGCGCCTGGCCAATTTGCCAACATTAAGTCAACTGTGACTACATTGTTCCGGGGGGTGTACTTACATTCTATATGACTGTATAGGGGGAGAAGAGCACAACAATTGTAAATGACTTTAAATGAGTGTGTAGAATATATACCTTAAATGCTTATATCCCTTAATCTCATATGCTCACCAGCTAGTATTTTGTATTTAATGTAAGTTGTTTTTGGGTCGATTTTGTGTTCTCTGACATTAAATGTTATCTACTGTTGGCAGCAACATTACATAAGACATTTTCTGAGTATGTGTAAATGTTCTTACAAAATGTAAGTCTCCAAATAACATTTACATTGGAACAGGATTCAAACATTACTAAAGTTGCTATGTGCATTAATACTTAAAGACAGAAATAGCACCAAAGTATTCACATAAAAAGGTGTGACACATATGCACACACACACACAAACACACACACACACACACACATTTGGTTGTTTTAACGATGGACTGACCTAGAGGGCGAAGGACAGCAACAGTATTGGATCTACAGAGAGAGCTCTTGAGGGAAATCAGGGAACAGATTGGAGAGACGGAGAAAGATGACTCAGCTTCCCACTAACAATACCCTCCGCATTCTCTCGTCCCAGTGACCACTCTTGCGTCAGGTGGGACTCCTTCAGGAGATGGGAAAGTGATTGGTATACTGTTCTGTTCTATCAAAGTGGCTCTAACCAAGATACATTTAATTGAAGTCATTAGATTTTTTACGTTGCTAGATCTATTCAATCAAATATGTTGCATATATTGCGCATGAATGTGGCGCGTGAATGGTGTGGGTGTTTGTACAATGCAATTTTGGCTATGTAATGTCTTATTTGTTTATTATTTGTTGTGTGTTTATTATATTAATTTTTAAATTATTTACTCTTAGGCATATGTAGGCTACGTGTCCAGAATGTAGCTGTAGTTCTCCTAACTCTTCGCTAGGTGTCACAGCCATCCTCGGGTTTTATAGTAGGTACCTGAGTTTCTGAGTACAGCTACAATGTTCATTCTAAGTACTCAGAGTTGGTCATATTTGAACCCGTATTTCTTAATCATGTATATTTAAGATGGTGTTAATAAAGACATTAGAATGCACTTGACATCTCAATTTATTTGCCATGTGGTCACTCGATACAATATGACATGGCAGCAAATGATCAATCATCTGCATAATTCCCTAACATAAAAAACGTAGCAATCATAGCCATGCCTTGACCTTCGTTTCAAGCTCGAAGGGAAACTGTTAGTTTAGCATAATATAAACATTTACCCCGGGCGAAAATAATGCGCGTCACCGGCAGGTAGGTGGGGTTAACGGGGCTGAATATTTACGTTACGGGTTGCAGTAGAGCACTCCCGGATAGCATAAAGAGTGGCTGTTACTACGAGAGGAGAAACGAGACTGCGATGGCACGACCAGAAGTGATTTTGTTCATGGCTTTAGCTAGCATTTCGTTTGAGAAACCTGCCTTGTTTATTTGCTATTCATGATCGTCACACCAACCTACGGCGACTCCTCCAACTATGGATTGTACTGAAGTTCTACATTGTGTGCATTTGCGTCAAGACAACCAAGACAAATAAGAAAACCGCCACGGACATTTGTGTCACCGGGACTGAACTGCATATTAAGTGTCTCATTGAGACATTTATCAACGGATATTTACACGAATTCTATTCTAATAATTTCTTTCTGTCCTTGGCTGCAATATTTAAGATAGGCTGTTGGTATACACTTGAACACTATTTATTTTCCTCTGTTTGATCAAGTTGTTTGGTGTGTTAGTTTACAGAAATGACAAAATTATAATAGGTTCGTCTATATGAACAATTTTGCTTGGGATTGCATAACGTTCGTTTTAAGGTTTGCTATGCGACCTTATGAATAATGTGCTGCTGCAGTTAAGTGCTTTTTACGTTTAACAGCCCGTCGCCACAGACGATACGCTGAGCACCCAGAGGGTTTTAGAAATACCCATTTGCTAATTTTGACAACAGAATCCTAAATTGTGATGTTAAACGTAAATGTTATTTGTATGAACGTGAAGTTAACCTGGTGTGAGCATCTGTAGAGTAGTAGTCTAGGCCATAACGTGGAATTATATCTACCCAATTTACTAGCAAGGTGACTGTAGGAGTCGGGTTGCAGCCCATGAGCTGAGTTCTCTCAGTGTGACAGAGACGGAGAAACTAGAAGCAAAGAAAAAACACGCCATGGCTCTGCCAGATAACACGCCAGGCATTCCTGTTGCGGAGGAAGCAGTGTTCCCAGAGATTATAGAGCTGAATGTGGGCGGTCAGGTGTATATCACCCGATACTCCACCCTCGTCAGTGTACCAGACTCTCTCCTATGGGAGATGTTTAGCAGGAAATCCACCAAAGGACTGGCCAGGGACACCAAGGGACGTTTCTTTGTGGACCGCGATGGGTTCCTCTTCCGGTATATTCTGGACTACATGAGGGATCAGCAGCTGGTGCTCCCGGATCACTTCCCGGAAAGGGGCCGCTTGCAGCGGGAGGCAGAGTTCTTCGTCCTCCCTGAGCTCGTCAAGATCCTGGCGCCCAAAATCAGCAAGCAGAACTCGCTGGGTGACGAGGGGTGTCAGAGTGACCCTGAGGATTGCTCGCCAGGCATTGATTCGGGGCGCAACCTGTCTTCGCTAGGCGCCGCCGCCGCCGCCTGCGCCAGTCTGGTGCCCGGTGGCGACGGTAAACGCTCGGGGTTCATCACCATTGGCTACCGTGGCTCTTACACGTTGGGGCGCGACACGCAGACCGATGCCAAGTTCAGACGTGTGGCGAGGATCATGGTCTGTGGCAAGACGTCTCTGGCCAAGGAGGTGTTTGGAGAGACGCTAAATGACAGCCGTGACCCGGACCGACCCCCGGAGCGCTACACTTCTCGCTACTACCTCAAGTTCACGTTCCTGGAGCAGGCATTCGACAAGCTGGCTGACGCCGGGTTCCACATGGTGGCGTGTAACTCCACGGGGACCTGCGCCTTCGCCCACGAGCAGACGGACGACAAGATCTGGACCAGCTACACTGAATATGTGTTCTACCGTGAGTGAGACCTTCATCTGCCCTGGTCCCCAGGCAACCCCTAGAGTCCCCAGCCTCCAGCCCCCTTTGTGTCCCCTGCCTCCCTGGATCCAGCCCTAGGTCTCCTGCCTCCTGAAGCCCAGCGTCCAGCCCCTTCCCCCTGGCTCATTGGCTCTGCTAGTTCCCAAGCCCTTGGCCCTCAGAAGCCTGGGCCTCCAGGCTTCCCAACCTTCAGTCCCTAGCTGCGAGCCCCATTGGCTACCCTGCCTCCAACCAACCTCTCCAAATCTCTTTGTGCCATTGGCGCCTCTGGAGTCCCTTCCGACCCAACTATATCCCGACCAGCGTCCTCTCAAGCCCCCGCGATGAGCCCCAGAGACCCGAACACAGCCCTCCCCCTCCCTTAACCATCTTACAGAAAGACTGCCTCCACCCTCTGTGTACTAGGCTGTACCCTCCTTCTGTATATAGTATCTGCCTTGGTGAAGCACAAAGCCGTGTGTTAAAGAGCTTATTGTGTTCAGTTCAGATCCATTTTGGTCTGTGTTAACTGTGGAACTGAAGAGAACAGGTTGGCGGGGCCTATTGGTCAAGGCCTTGGAGTACTGTCTGGTTTTGTACCTACCCTCTACTTCTGCCTACTGTGAGGAAGAATAGTCTATTCTTTCTCCTGCTCTGAACTAAAATAAATAAATAATAATAATTGGACATCAAAGCAGCATAGAGGAATGAGCGAGAGTGGTGGGCACAGCCCGGCTCAAGAAAAAAAGAAAAGCTTTACCTGAGAAGAAAGTGTAAATTCCTTGTAAACATCTTTTGGTGAAATGTCTCTAGGAACAAGCTGTTGGGAAAGAGGCTAACTTCTACAATTAAAATGAATGATACTTTTCCCCAATTGTTGGAAAGATAATATTGCCTCAGCTTCTAGTAGGTCTCTGCTTGTAAAGACAACTTGCATATGAGATGCCATTTTGTCTCACGAAAAGCACATTTGACTCAAGAGTAACCCGGGCCAGTTAGTTATAATATCCTCGCCTGCTGTTCACGTATGTCTGCCGAAGAACCCATTTGTTTTCATTCTAAATGGGATATCTTAATGGTAGAAAAGAAAATGTGAATGGTTATTGGCAGAGTTAAAACTGAAATAAGAAGATGAGAAAATAATGATAACTTGTAAAGATCAAGTTGTGTATTTGTGTGAAAGAAAGATCAAATAAAACCACAGAGAGATGTTACTTGTTGTGCCTAGTACATACTAGGGGGTTGTCTGAATTAGCACCAGATTACATATAGTGCCCTGCTTTCAACAACAACCATATTCAGGCACAACATGGTCAATTGGATGCTTGATGGTTTGTGTTTATAGATTGTGAAGTGGAACATGAGTTTTCTAATCGCCAGCGACTGGAGGTCTACAGTATTAAGAGAGATTTGCATCAATGTTCACAAAACATTTTCATCCTCTTGTTCCTCTTCCTTTTTTGGTTTACTTCAACAGAAACATTTGACGTGGATACGATTCATAGTGTATGAGCACAAATATGGCTTTTAGCCCTTCTGAAACAGTGGTTAACAGTTATGAAGGTAAATATTTCTTTTCAGTGTCTTTATTTTCTTCTATATATTTTGTGCTCTTTCGTACTATTTGGTTCAGTATTACATTTCAAAGCTCTTGCATATGTGATTATTGCTCTTATTTACTGTAATGTGTTTACTCATGAGAAGGAGATAACGCCATATCAAGTCTAGAGACAAAACATGCAGTTCAGTACAGTACAGGACTTTGGGTAGTAGGTGGTATTATAATGTGATATTTTTAGGACTTGTTTCCGTTCAGTCCCAAACAACTAAGGTTATACACATTGTCACAACAGTCCGAACAGTTGTCTTTCAGGTGTTGCCTGTACTTGAACTAACAGTCAGTCTAACCACAGTGACAGGAGAGTGTGCTGGGGGTTAAAGGTTAAGAAGGGTTAAGAGTATTTTTCAGGTATACCCTCAGGGCAGTCTGATAACAAAAACATCACAACTTAAGGTACCTCATTAGGTCAAATACCGTTCAGAATCATCTTCAGAAACCAAGACATACTACCTGAAAAGGCACAACTAGTACCACTACCAAACAAAAAACTACTAATATCACTAGTAAAAGCACAAAATATCCAGCCTAATAAAGTGTGTATCTTCTTGCCTCTGTGGTTTGGTAGATAGTATGGTAGGTGTAAAGAAGCCATTTTTCAAAGCCTGTTATGGATTCTAAATGGTTTCTTGGATGTCACTAGAGAACTAATAGCACGCTGTGGACAGGAGTGGCTCGACATAGTAAACCTGTTTCTGTGTCAGAAGTCAGACATAGATCCAACAGCAATGTGGGAAAAACCTTGTTTGTTTAAAAGTAGGTAAAAGGAAATGTCATTTGTCAAATCAAATTTGTTATATTTCTTTTCTATTGGATTGTACATCCATTATGTTTACTAATTTACCTGCTTACGTAGGGTGAACTACTTCAGAAGAGTTGTGTACACGCTCATTGATATAATCATTGTATCTTAAAAGTGTTAACAGTACATAAAAATCTTTCACAAATAAACCCTTTCATATGTTCATGATTTTACTGAAAGTTTATATTTCCACCCTAAAAACATTTATTTTCTGTAGCTGTCTTTTGATCTTTTTTATTTTTTACTATCTCTCTGTCTCTCTCTCTCTTGTTTTGAAAGGCAGGCCGGTGACAGACAAGAGTATTGGGAATAGAAACATTAGATAAGTGGCTTTATCTGTCAAAGCAGATTACACAACCTCTAATCTATCAATTAGACTTGAGTCTACATCAACAACTCTGTCACACACAAGACAGTAATTAGCATGGCTGTTGTTGACTGATCACCATGTCGAGTTAGCCTGGTTCCAGAGCTCTTTGTGCTTTTGCTCACTCTATTGCCATTGTTGAGCCAAATCAATAAGGCGTTGTCAAGAGAGCATTAACCGACTGGCACTCAGGCTTAGATCAGGGGCTTTAGAGGCTGAGAGTGGGCTCCTTCGTTCCATCCTGACAGAGGCAGATGAATCTAGTATGATGTTCGCCAAGATGATGGATCTTTTTTTTACAGTATTTCTACACCCAGACACTGACTTGCGGACATTTGGCATGAGTAAATATCGTACGAATCCAGTCAATGTATGAACCATAACAGCTGGATTCCAAGCCAGGTGTCTAGTCCTAAATGTTTAAAATTGCTTTGGCATCAGAGGCTTCCATGTTTTCTTTTTTATGAGGGCCCAATTTATAGAGAATAGCTTCCTGGCCACCCTCAAAGACACACACACACATAAACACACTTACTTCCTTACCACCCATAGCATGTTAACCGGTGCCTGCTCTTCCTCTTTTAGATTTATCTATATTTGTCTTGCTGCTTTGGAATGCATGATGGCGTTGAAATCCTGAGAGAGTAGAGTGCGTTTTGACAGTGCCTAGTATGTTTTCCCAGCCCATCCAAACTTAGTCTGGAGTTATTTTGGTGGTAGCGTGAGTGGGGATTTTGTCCCCTTGGCAGTGATGCCGACAGGGGTGGAAAACCGTGAACGTTGTCCTGGGCCCAGGCCTGGGGGGGCCCATTTGGTTGTCTCAAATATTATTATTAATTAGTCAGTCAATGTTAGTATTTTGTAATATTGAAAAGTTGCACAGTTTTAAAACTGAAGAAATTGATGAAGGAATTCATGTTTTTTTTATTTGATTATGATTCAATAATTTTTTCTGTAAAATGATTTGTTCTACCAACAGCCAATCAGAGTGATACCCAAACACCAGCACCAACACAAATTTCTTAATGCTGCACTAGGTAGAATTTCTTCAGTAAAAAATAAACAATGAGTACAGTGTTAGCAAGCTTTCCTCATTGGTTTATTTTGTGAATGTGCGTTTTTCCTGGATGGTATATATATCTATATCACAAGTAAGCCATATTGAGCGGAGTTCGCTTATTGTAAGAAACTATATTGACAACTAGTGACCAGGACAACAAACTGTAATTTCCTCCCTTGTCTAATACAGCATACATTACAAAAACAGCAAAGAAGCAAAAGAAGACTTATACCAACTGTCTATAGCTAGCTACCAGGAACCCCAAGCTAACGTTAGCAAGGCTAAGAAAAACGTGTTAACTCTGTGTTAGCGCTTTTTTGGAACAAGAAAATATTTTTTCATATTATTATTCGTAACATCATTCTCTATTTAGCATTGGTGCGGAACTGATTTCTGAACAGTGAATAATTGCAGTAATTGTTTTTCTACTGAAAATATCCTACCATGTTGTTCAAATTTAACCAACATAAATCTGACTACAGTAGCTATCTGGCTAAAACATTGCCACCATCCAACCAGAACTAGGAGCACAGAAAATGCGGACAAATGTAAACAAGAACGTCAAAATACTCTATGTGTAGCAGTCAATTAATCAAATGTATTTATAAATCCCTTCAAACAGGGCTTTATAAATCAGCAGTTGTCACAAAGTGCTTTTACAAAACACCCTATTACAAAACACCCAGCCAATTAAGTAATGGCTGATTGTGATTGAAAAAGATGTGCAACAATAAATTACATGAGTTGAAAACAACGAGATTTTAATGTGGCCTAGTTATGAATTAAAACAACAATAAAACACTAAAACGTTAATGATCTGTTTTTGGGCAGTAATATCATTAATATTTACTTATTTTTTGACCCGTGGTTTGGGTCCTAAATGTTAAATCCTGTCCTGGACGCTGGAATTCCTGCCCTCGGTCAGTGAGTGTGCACATAACAGCATAAAATGCCAGAGAGGGACGTTTGATTGGGAGCATAGAAGTGCATAGAGGGAATTTCATGCGCTCTTATCCTCATCTCCAGGGCTGAACCTCTTCGGCTGTATGCCAAACGCGCTGTGTCTGATTGTACCAGGGATGTTTTGAAATAAACATATTTCATCAAGAAATGTTTTGTCTCTCTGGATGCTTCAGAGCCTACCATATATTTGTTTGTATGGCAATACTGAGCATGCACAGAACAGGGAGTCTTTGCAATTCAGATCAGTCTGGGTGACTTTGCGGCACCGGTTCATCTTCCTGCCATTGCTGTTTCTGGATTTCATACCGTTTCTAAGTCTTCACTTGGTCCTGACTGTTCATGTGTGAGATGGAAACTTTTTCTTGTGACTAACATAATGTGACGTCCTGAAGAAACCCTGACGTCCCTGTTAAGTGCATTTTAACTGTAAGCCTTTGGTTTCGTATATCTCCTTAAATACCCCTGTGGAGAAACCAAGTACCCCCAGAGGTCCTGGTACCCCTGGTTTGGGAACAACCACTCTTAACTTGTCTAGAGTGCTCTGAATTGTTGTAAAGTTTTACTACCATTTTTTTTTTTGCCTAAAGGCAGCAATTTGACTGGTAGTGGAATTTCAGTTTCCAAATCTTTCTAAACATATCCTGTGTCTTAGTGGTTGGATTTATTAAACCTGTTAATGAGATATTAATTTATTTTCCAGTTAATATTGACATTTTTACAATCTTGTTATACAATCTTCCCTAACCTAGTAGTCTGAATGCAGATTGTAGATGAATAACAATTTCACTTATTGGATATCTTAACGCTGGCTGCATTCCAATAGGAGTTACACATCTCCTTGCAAGCCAGTATAATGTGACTTTTAGGCCTGATGATGCTTATATACCAGGAGTTTCCCAAACCCTTGTGTTGGTAGAACTGGGTCCTCAAAAAAGGCATTATGATATGTTAAGTATTGGAATAAATAATTAAATGCTCCTTCTATGCAAGGCATCGTGCAGCTCATTTGGCCTCATGAATACAGTGTTTGATCAAAGTAAACGTTTCTGGAAAAGACGAAAACATCCAAACAAGTAAGTTACATTTTCTGAAAGGAAAGTGTCAAGGGTATGTGACGTTTCTGAAACATGATCACGGGAACGAGCAGTTTCTGTTACAAGTCGTTACGTGATTTGTTTAGTCTGACTAATTATGTCTGTCGAACCATGAGTAGGAGAAGAAGTTTAGAGGGTTCTCAGTGGGAACCTCCCTAGAGGGTTCTGGATAATAACTGAGGCGCATGCACTGGGAAAGAGGGAGAACAAGAGGACGCAAGAAAAGTCCAGAAGGGAGAGAGAGCTGAAGAAAAACAGAGGAAGGGGGAGAGTACGGGAATAGCACTGTTGTGTCTTCTAATCTCATCGTTCACTGATTCTCTTGTCTTATCGTTCGCTGAGCCTCCTATCCCGCCTCTAGCCTCCTGGTTAACATAACCCTGGTAGGCTCTCCGCGGTGCCGTGCTCTGAATTATCAAGGCCGCTTCCCAAATGGCAGCCTCGTCCCTCTACTGTCAATCTGAATAGCCCACAGGGCTGTGGTCAAACCTAATGTCCTGCATGGAGAATTCAGCCGTGTCTTTCAGGCTCGTTAACGTACACAATGAGATTCCTCTACACAATGCGGGTCATGTGATGAATGCTCTCGGGATTACGCTGGCGTGCAGGCGGAGGTCGGAGTTGCCTGTGTTTGTGGGTATGTGTGCCAGCGTTAAGGCCACTCTGAGAGGCTCCATGTTCATTCATGAAGACAGCTATCTGCACTCTTTTTTTCTCATTCTGTGGGAAATACGATATGGATTTGTTCTGGCCCATTTGAAGTGAGTTGGGCTACGGCCCGGCGAGGGGCTCGGCTGTGTATTATTGATGCTGTGTTAGGTGAAGTACAGCATATCAATATCTGCTGCTATTATTGTGGCAGAGCACTGCAGACAAACCCAGACTCAGTATGCCCATGGAAGCTAGAAAGCAGTCACACATGCAAGTACCTGTACACACACACACACACACACACTTACACACACACACGCGCGCTTTGGTGAGCTAACACACTCTCTTGATCTAATTGGTGGCTGATTTTCTGTCTCGTTCCTGTAATCTTTCCTCTGTTCTAGACCAGACCAGTTATAAATGCATTAGCAGGCGAATACACTGTTTGTTCTCTCTCATCCCCCTCTCTCCCTCTTCAGTTAGCAGCAAAACAAGTTGAATGCAGCTAATAAGGACGAGCACAGTAGATAACCTGAAAGCCAGTTTCAGTGTGTGCATGTGTGCGTGTGTGTGTGTGTGTGTATGCACTCGTTGAGGCATGTGCATCTGTGTGTGTGTGTGTGTGTGTGTGTGTGTGTGTGTGTGCGTTTTTGTGTCGGTGTGATGGCTGCTCCTCATCCTCATATTACCAACAGTACAGCTGTTGAGGTGTGGGGTGTGTTTTTCCCATTGTCTAATGAGTTATTTATATCAGTGCGGGCACGGTGCCAGTTAACCTTACGGTGATGCTCCCTGGCACACACTCACACACTGATACCCTACACACAGGAGCACAAACAACCACACACTGATACCCTACACACAGGAGCACAAACAACACACGCTGATACCCTACACACAGGAGCACAATCAACACACACTGATACCCTACACACAGGAGCACAAACAACACACGCTGATACCCTACACACAGGAGCACAAACAACCACACACTGATACCCTACACACAGGAGCA
>JACXGJ010000677.1:0-75679 GCA_016801105.1 Esox niger
GTGTGTGTGTGTGTGTGTGTGTGTGTGTGTCATAGTGTGGGTGGAAGGGGGTGGCTGTGGTGCATTGTAGTTGCATTGCATGATCCTGCAGCCCAGTGCAATGTGTCTGCAGTGCAGTACAGAGGCCTCCCGTATCGCAGCCCACCCTGAACACCATAACCAGGACAGCACACCACTGCTGCCTTGACAACAACACCCTTGAACACTGTAGCCCTGTAGTGCCACAGTCAGGACAACACATTTCACCACAGAGGGCCCTGAACACAGTTTGTCTTACGCTTGTGTTTCTTCTGTACCAAGGGGGTGGAGCTCCTTTGCTGCGACCTTTTGCTGACCCTCAGGACCAGCCTGTGGCAGAGGGGAAGCGGCAGCAATGGAGAGCAAGGCCCCGCCCCTGGTTCCCAGCTGACCGGATTCCAGCGGGACCTGAGTTCGCTGCGCAGGCTGTGCTACCGGCAGGCGCAACACAAGGTAGCCAGCGTTAGGGGCCTGGCAGCCTGCCCGTGGATCCCTCATGGTTGTTTGTGGTGTAATTTGAGCTTGGTCCCACTCTCTCCCAGGTGTTTCTGCATGAGACCACAGTGAGGCTGATGGCTGGCGCCAGTCCCACTCGCACACACCAGCTCCTGGAGCACAGCCTGCGACGCAGGATCCACAACCCAGGACACGCCACCGGTAGGAACAGTCGTCGTTGTTCAGAACGGTGCTGTTAAGTAGCGCTGCGTTTTGGTATCAGATTCCCCTGACATGGAGTCCCACCCCTCAAAACCAACTGATCCCTCTGCTCCTCCCTTCAGCAGAGGACAACTGTGTCTTGGGCGAGCGTGAAAGGGCCCATGCCATCTTGCTGGCGTGCCGCCACTTGCCCTTACCCCTGCTAACCCCCCCTGGGCACCGTGCCCGCTTGCTGGCCGAGGCCAAACGCACCCTGGAGCGCGTGGGGGACCGCCGGTCTCTTCAGGACTGCCAGCAGATCTTGCTCCGGCTCAGCGGGGGCACCACCATTGCTGCCTCCTGAGGACTCCCCCTCCCAGGAATTACACCCACCCACCCACACACCCTCCCACCCACACACATTCAAACTGACAGCCTCATCAACGATGAGTCATCCTCTACCACAAATCTGATATTAACGCACTCCCAGGATAGTCGCCTCCCAGGATAGTCGCCTCCCAGGATAGTCGCACCTCCCAGGATAGTCGCACCTCCCAGGATAGTCGCCTCCCAGGATAGTTGCGCCTCCCAGGATAGTCGCGCCTCCCAGGATAGTCGCGCCTCCCAAGATAGTCGCCACAACACTGATAAGCTATTAGACACTTAGTTTTAAACAGTTCCTCACTGTCAGATAGGCAAACAGTGCCCGCTCTGTTGTTTGCTAGATACTTCAGAATGCAGTCGTGGAAGTCATATGTAATTTCAAATTGAAGGGGTGTTTGTACCAAACAAAGTTATCAGCGATCATCATAAACCAATTTTCTGCACACAACGTATGGTTCTTGCCCAACCAACTGGTTTCTGGGACCAATCGGAACGGTTAAAATTTTAAAAAATCCTCAGAGGAAGTCTGTTCCACACTTATTGTGGTGAAGAGACATTATTGACTGTGGTGTTTGGGCGGGGTAATAATATTGTATAGCAAGACAAACCGTTATAGGTCATGCACATTTGTTTCACTCAACATAAGAGGCACCAAAAGGGACCTTCAATCTGCCAAGCTGAACAGTAACTACAGTTAACATTATGGCAGTGTCATGTTTCCTGTCACACCGCCCAACATCCCTATATCCCACAGAATGAATTGTATATATTGTGGCTAATTCACTGGACCACTGCGCATTGTTTCTCACATGCTCTCTGGTGAAATGCTAGCACTGTAATGTTGCTAACAATGCCTAGCATAGAGGCAGTCCGGCTATAGGTCGAAAAGGGATCAAAATGACTGCCACTGAACTCTCAACTGCAAACAATTCAGTCTCTCTTTATGCACCAGTTAACTGGACCAGGCACCTTGAATGGACATCCATCCGTAGGAGGACGTGTTGGTTTGTGTGTATAGCTTTAACACACAGTTGGAAAGTCACAGGTAGATGATATGGCGCACGTGCTCTGGCAGTCCACACGTCATAGACGCTAAATCCTAAAATGTAATGTGCGTCCATGCTTCACAGTAATTACACAATGACGAAAATGGAAGGGTGTTTGTAAAACACAAATAAAATAGTTCCTAGCAGGAAGACCTATGGTTTACGTGTATTCTAGCTTTGACCATTACCTTCTAGCTTCTACTGAATGACGCATATTAGATTTCGTCGCGCAGTACGATGCGGAGTAGGCTCTTTATCTACCTCATTGACTGCACAGTGACAGTGTGCTCTAGCTCAGTATAGTACCATATTAGTTCAGGCATGGTGATAGTTCCAAGTAGTAATACCCAGAACAGCTTCACATAGGCTCTGCAGCATAGTGCAATATAATTGGGCCAGCACTGAAAAAGTGGGATCTATATTTCAAGTGTAAAGGCTAATGGACTCGGGAGCCACCCTACATGAAAATCAAAGCAGACTCATTTTTTTCATACAGGTTCAATGAAAAACCTACATAGACACCATTACATACACAGGATCACCACCGGGAGACAGCTAATGTACGGCGGGCGGTAGAAAGGATGCAGCATCAACTCTTCGGATTTCGGGGTGCATTTATAATGTTGACCAAACAACCAGGTCGCTCTCAATAGTGATTGTGACCAATCGATCCATGGTAGAGCTCATAGTGAGCCTTGCTAGTTTAGGCCATAATGACCCATTGGTTGAGAGGGCCTCCTAGGATGTGTCGGCGGTTGATGGAAGGATTTTATCATATTTTAATGTCGGAGTTATTGTGGGATCTCAGTCCATTTGCTCTTAAATGGATTGCCTGTTGGCTAGACTGTCACTTCTGTCATTCTCATTATCTTTGTTCTCATTTTCTTATTTAATGGCTGTAATATATTATTTGCTCTGTTTTTTTAAGAGTAAAGTGGTTTCCTTAATGTTTTATATTGTAAAGGCAATCTAGGGATATAAACTAGAATTCAGAAACAGCTGTACTTTTATTAGGATGAAGGAGTTGTATATTTTATGCAGAAAGTTGCATTGTTGTCCAATTACATTAGCATGGCAATTTACAGGACAGGATTTGGCACTTTTTTAAATTTTAAATCTTTGACAGGCTCCAGTGCACAGAAATATTAGAAAGACGAATGCCTTCAAGTTCAAACCAGCCGTATATACCCAGCAAAGTTAATAATGTCAGTTTACCCAACCTTGTATCTGCTCAGTTACTTCAGATTAACCAGCCTGGTGAATTCAATCTGGCTAGCTCACGCTAACCAGTCAAATGAACTCAGTCTGGGTCAGTGAGATCTACCAGTCTGATGAATTCAATCTGATTTATCAGGCTGGTTAGTGTGGGCTAGTCAGATTGAATTCATCGGGCTGGCTAGTGTGTGCTGCACAACCAGCTGTATTCAGTGAATTTATTTATCACGGTTATAATGTTACAAATTGTCTCTGCAGTTTTTCCCTCTGGATTTTTATGTATGATTTTGTTTTTTAATAAAAGATGACAATTGAAACAACTGTTTAGCCAAGTTATTTTTATTATATGAAATTGCGGATGCTGCCAATCAGTAGGGAGACTTCTGCCAAATCAAATGATTAAGGACAGAACCTTATTTAAGGTATGCTTTTTGGGCTTTTGTGATGTAGGTAACCAGTTTATATTGGCTATATGGCACTGTGTGGGATTTAGGTATGTGGTTAGTATGCCACGGGTAAAGGCTGTATCCATAGCACCTAAATTGGCATATCCCATTGGAATGTCCCAGGAAAATGGCTTCCAATATCTGTTCAGGCTCTGAGTGGAATATGGTCTATATTGTCAACTTTGGATGTGTCACACTGCTATGAAGTACAAGGCAGACATATCCACTTAAATGTATGTCTTTTCTGGACACTAAAAGCACTTTATGGTCATGTGGAAAAAGTACAATCACTGGAAAGTTGTACCCTTTTTATATATATTCAACTACAGTCATTGATAAAGGTAACCCAATTAAAAAAATTCACCCAAATGTTATCTTATAAACCATTGCTGTCGTTTTACAAAACAAAAATTTAACTCCCTTATGTGGGAAAAACAATGCCCTACATTCAACCTGAAAATAAAAATTCAAAAATCAAGTCATTGGGGAGTACTGGGGAGGAGCCATCCCTCCATAAATATTAGAAACCTGGTCTGGTTTGGTCTTAACCTTGCGGGTTTGTGGTAACACATCATGCCACAATCAAGACATAAGAAGGACAATTATTGATGTACATGACTCTGGCAAGACTTACAAAGCAATTTCCAAGCAATTTAAAATGCGTAATTCCAATTTGTAGATGATGTCTCCCGGATCATCTACAAATTGAAATGTAAGGGAACACTTACACATCGGGTCTCGATGAAGTAAGTATATTTAAGATTAAAACATTGACTGTACATTGTTCAAGTTGTTGAGAACAAAATTACATAACAGTCAATGGAACCTAAAATCACCAACCGATTGAGGCCTGGTTTCAAAACATAAGTAAACAATTGAAATCACAGGCTGTTCTGACTTTGCTGTGAATTTTATTACAGCAACTCATAATGTGACTCAGTAGTGTGTGCATGCAGAGCTTGCTTCTGATGAAGAGACGGTGTCCTGGAAGATCTCCCAGACCTGGATCAGGGGAATCAGTGAGCTACTAGACAGTCTGTGGCGCTATTTGGTGGCGTCGGATGCACCGTACATAATGTCAGGGGAACGTGAGGGCCAGTCAATGGCATCAATGCCTACATCATCCAGGAACTGCCTACACACTCCGGTCACATGAAGCCAGGCATTGTCCTGCACCAGGAGCAACTCAGGGCCCACTGCACCAATGAAAGGTCTGACAATGGGTCTGAGGATTCCATCCCAGGACCTAACAGCAGTCAGGGTATAGTTGGCTAGCATGTGGAGGTCTGTGCAACCCTCCAAGAATATGCCTCCCCAGACAATCAATGATCCACCGCCAAACCGGTCATGTTAAATGATGTTGCAGGCAGCATAACGGTCACCACAGCGTCTCCAGACTATTTCACGACTGTCACATGTTCCCAGTGTGAACCTGCTCTCATCTGTTAAGAAAATGGGGTGCCAATGGCACATCTGCCTATACTGGGGTTCACTGGCTAATGCCAATCAAGCTGCACAGTGCTTGGCTGAGAGCACAGGTCCCACTAGAGGGCGTCAGGCCCTCATGCCACCCTCATGGAGTCCGTTTCTGACACTTTGGTCAGAAACATGTACCCCAGTAGCCCGCTGGAGGTCATTTTGTAGGGCTCTGACTGTGCTCCTCCTGTTCCTCCTCGCACCAAGGGTCTGATACCAGTCCTGCTGCTGGGTTGATGCCTTTCTATGGCCCTGTCCAGCTCTCCTCATATGATGGCCAGTCTCCTGATATCTCCTCCATGCTCTAGAGACTGTACTAGGAGACACATTAAACATTCTTGCAACGACACATATTGATGTGCCATCGTGGAGGAGCTGGACTGCCTGTGCAACCTGAGTTTTTTTAATTCTTTGGATTTCATGTTACATTTCATGTTATATTTCATTAAATGTTTTATTTATACTCAACTAATGTTTTTCTGGGTGATTTTTACTTTTAGCAAAGTTTAGTAATAGAAGGTAATTGACAGTGTCCATCTAGATTCAGTATGGATATAGGGTACTTTGTCCAGTGTTGTTCAACACGCTCAACCAAACACGCTGTAAACATTATTAAAAAATATATTATATTTATCAATATGTAATGTAAACACGACAAATGCATTTTAAAGCAACATAATAATTCATACTGGGGATGAACGGGCCAGAATTGAGTGATTCCTTATCGGACCACGTTGTATGATGCACACGCAAAGCAGGAAGTTCCGACAAGCATCAAGCAAGCTAAAATAATAACTCACGTGTTGTCAAAATGAAAAACATGAAGAACTGGAACAAAAAGCTATTAAGAAAAGATAAGAATGAGAAATGTAAACCTGGATCTAAAAGAGAGAAGTGTGTGGTCACGTTCAACGATAACGAGCGACTGTACGTATGGCTGATTCAAAATAGCACAAATTCTGCTTTACTAACTAGCATTATCAAAACAACGTAGTTCTAATTAAGATGGTCTGGTAATATTTTATGTAACTAATTAATCGGTGACAGAAAAGTGTTAGCTTACCTTTGTCTTCGGTTGCGTTTTTACAGACTGACTGAAAAAGGTGCTGTGAACCTTTAGTGACGTATAATTCTCATGTATCCTATCATTAAGTCTTTGTGAGGGCACCACTACTAACGACTCGTGAATTTAGTCAACAATCTGGATTATCTTATCCTTTAGGGAGTACCTGACAGGATTCCACAAGAGAAAGGTGGAGAGGAGGAAAGCAGCAGTGGTGGAAATCCAGACCAAAATAAAGGAGGAACAGAAGAGAGTCAGGGAGGAGGTAAACATTGGTTAAGAGAAAAAAAACAAGATTCAAAACCCAGTGAAAATTGTATAGACATGGTGTATAAAACTTTTTATTTGGTTGAATGAAGTAGTAACAGTGTGGATTGACTAATCCCATGAAATAATTAATATCCAGAGGCACAAGGAGTATTTGAAGTTGCTGCAGGAAAGAAAAGAAGCTCTCGGTGAGTTTGAACTAAGACAATCAACTTTAATTAGGTAGGTTTGACAAAATGTTTATGGTTCCATTCTCTTGCCCATGTGCATTTTCAACATTAACCAGAAGTGAACTGTGTAATGCCTTTTTATCAATAATTACACCAAATCTCTGTGTGTAATTGTATTGTATAATGGTTTTCTCCAAAGACGAGGACCAAGAAGATGAATTGGAGGATGTGATAACGGGCACAACTGAGTCTGTTCAGTATGATCACCCCAACCACACAGTTACTGTAACAACTATCAGTGACCTTGACCTCTCAGGGACCAGCCTCTTTGCGCCAACAATCGATCAGGTAAAGCATTTGTTATTGATTTACATTTCCAGTATTCTCATGTTTAGAATTTAATTTTTCTTGGATAGGGGTTCTGACCGTGAGTTTTCTTTTAAAGGTTACCGAGGAGGAAGAGGAACTGGAGAAAATTTCTGCTATGCCAAAGAAATCTGGTGATCCCATCCTCAATAAAAAGTATGTCGTGTCTATAGTCACATAGTTTTACTGAAAGAGGCCCGTGCTGCTACTGACAGTGACCGATGTTGCCAGGGTCAGAGATGGACACCAAGTCTAGAAGAAGGGGGAAATAATGACTAGATGCTTGTAAAACACGATGCCTGTCTTGGCTGGTGGGATGGTGGAAACGCAGTGGCCTCTCAGAACAGAATGAACCTGGTGAACTGGTGAGGGGGGCTGTGGATCACCACTGGCCTTGTTTCGGGCCAAATGTGGGTGAATGATGGATGTGTCGTGTCATGAACTCCGGGCAGTTACACAATTACATTGACTGGCCTAATGGAGGTGCTGTGGGGAATAGTTGAAAATGCAAACCTGAGGTCACGTCCCTCACCCCTTTTCACATTAGGGAATTTAGTACATTCCTCTGCTCACAATGAACCAATTAGCCTCACGTCCACCATGATGGATTTACTTCAATTTAGAATTTTGTGAAAAACAACTCAAATCTGGCCAAAAATTATCCATCTGCACTAATCTTGATACCATGCATCTATGGACAAAGATGTTTCAATACAATATTTACTTTACTGTTGCTTTGCTTGACATGGCTTAGTCTCAGCCAATGTTTTTTCTACCCAGAAACAGTAGTTAGTCATTCTAGATTTAGTTCTGACCGCTCTGTTTCTAATAGAGACATTGTCACCCTTGTCTGATTTATCTGATGTGTTCCTGTTTCTCACCGGGCCATTCCCCCCCCCTCCCCACTTTGTAGAATCTGCTCCCTGAATGCTTCACTCCACGCCCACCAGAAGCAGCGTAAGGGAAGCAGGAAAGCAAAGCAGGAAGGAAAAGGAAAAGGCAGGTCAACAGACAAGAAGCCAGGTGCCATAGACAAGAAGAACAGAGTTGAAAAGAACAGAATGGGGAGGACGAGCAAGAAGCAAAGACGCAGACTGACTGGAAAGAGGATACATCACAAGGACTGAGAGCTATAAATATATACATTTTCAGTGTGCGGTTGCGGCCTTCTTGTTTGACCAGGATCCATAACAGCCATGATGGACATTTTTGAAAAGAGCATTGAGCAGAAAAGTCACCAATACACTACCCACAGCCATATTCAATTCAAAACTATTGTTCAGTCCCTAGGGGCCCTTTCCAGCACTGTTCTATTCCTAACCCAGTACTATCCTTTGTACATTTTTGGAACTGTATTTCATACAATGTGTAGCCTATGTGCTTAAACCGTTTAAAATAAAATATTTTCAGTTTTCATGTACAGTGCATCCTTTTACAATAGTATATTTGTGTGTCTCAGTCTGTGAATTCCCCATTCTATAGTCCATTGTCTGATAGGAAACCTGACTCTTCAGTCAACATCCTTTTAGGAGCATCAGAGAATAGCCCTTTACGCGCCTTTCTAAAGCACCGTTGTCTACTTTGCAACATGATTGTTGTCATTGAGATTTTGAAGTACCCATATTCCCTCTCAGGCTTTGATACAAGAAAGGTTGTATTTTCAAGGATCTATTAACGTATGCTAATCCCATACCTTAGCAGTGTTTATTTATTCATGCTAACCTGAGCCAGCGTGTGCCATCTGTCACAAGCGTATGCAGTTTATTTAGCTTTCTGATGCCCACGATATCTAATACAGCCCTAAGTAGCGGAACTGTAATGCTACATATTGGTTTTAGATCTGTCAGACTGACAGGTTCTCTAATGTTGAGCAGAGCCAACATGGCGGTCAGAGGTGCATCAGTTTCATCCATTGTCTGAACAGCCAATCAGGTGCGTGAGTGTGTGGCAGCCTCAGGGGGACTGGGAAGAGACATGTGCTGGGGGTCTGATGAGCAGAACTCTTCCTTTCAATGGCCTATTCTCAGTTTAACTGACAACTGAGGACTCTTCTGTCAGGTATTGTTGAAAACCTTTTCTTCTAAAATGTGAAAAGTGAATAAATACATTTAAAGAAATGTATTCATTCTTTCTTACACGGACTACTTAAATGTTTATGAATTGGGGTTGTTACCTAATGGTACCTGTCTTAGTCATAATGATATTGTAGAGATAGGTCTGATGTTCTGTCTGTGTTGTGTTTCACTTTATACTTGTGTGTGAATTGCTTAATGCTTTCATCTTAAAGCTTTCACTTAGAGCTTAAGGGATCCCTCAAATATCGGATCAAATATCAGATCAAATATCCCATAGCATGAAAAACTTTCTGTTCTACTGGTACTACACTACTTTCAGTTGTTCTGCTTTCTGGTGTTTCATTCAGAGGCCTGTTTTACTCTGCCACTAAAAGCTTTTGTTGTTCTCAGAGGGCTGCGATGTGTGAGCGAAGGCCCCCTCCGGACACACCATGCCCCTCTCGAGCGACGACCTCATCTGCCCCACATTCCAGCCCAATATCTTCGACTCCTCCCGCTGCCACGAGTGCCTGCGCCAGAAGCACCTGCACTCAGGCACGGGTACAGGCAAGGATGCAGTGGTAACACCCCAGCTGAAACTCACAGCTGAGGAGGAGACACAGCCAGGCACCGAACCTCCGGCAACGCTACTTGCAGCACCAGGAACACGGGGGACGGAGTGGGACACCGGTACCAAGGTGAGAACCTCGACGGGCAGAGGGTGAGGCCATCGGAAATGTGGTGAGCGAGGTGGTAGGGAAGATATGGGTTCAGGGAATGAGTCAGATAGGCAGTGAGGTCATTCATGGACCACTACATGTCATGAAGCAGGGGAGAGAGCTCTGTTAATGCGGGCCTAGGGTCTTCTACTCTGGCTAGCAGACTGGTCGCAAGAAGATTTTATCATTTCAAAGGTGAGCTCCCTATTAAACCAGAAACACTCAAAGGGACGGTTTCCCATACAGAGAATAAGACCAGTCCATGACTAAAAATACATTCCCATGATGTTTCATTGATGTTGCTTTTTTGTCTTACTCTGTGACTGGGAAATTGTGGAATAGAGCTGAAAAGGGATCAAACGTGGGCAGTAACGGACGACCTTAAAACAGATGGTGATGTGTTACCCCGCGTTGTCTGTTGAGTTTAATGGATTAAGAAGATCAACGTGGAGGAGGAAGGCTTAAGGAGAAAGATATGAGGAGGGCAGTGTAGAGAATGTTTTCGTTACAAATTAATGAAGGGAGATCATTTTCTGGCCTTTTGGGAATCGCTGGTAACATTATACATGAAGGCATGTTACGGGAGGCTGTGTCTGGCCCACATCTAAGCCAAGTATGTCAAGACACCTACAGAATGAAGCCACAGTTCTATTGGCGTCACGTTTTGCCTCAGTACATTTAACTGAAGTTCAATATTATGGCATTGTTTTATTATTTATTTTGAAGCAGTAAAACCTTACTGTTACATTATTCCAAATTGTTAAAAGGAAATAATTAATAATTTTGCTCACAGTGTAATTTATATATATCTTTGTAATTTGTGTGATATTTTGAAGGTGTTTACACCAGTGACATGAGACGGTGGAAAACATTTCACTTAAGAATTGGTATTTCAGTAGCATTTTTTGTTTTTGGTTAATGTATAAAATATTTTGTTCACTGTCCAATCTGAAAATGCCACTTGACCCTACCACTTGACCTTACCACCAATGGGACAAGCCAAATTGCTGGCAACAGTACTTTCTAGAATTTATACGAATGAAGATTTTGCTCTATAAAGGAACTACACACATTCATTTTAAATGAATTGAAACAGAAACTGACAACTATTATTTGTAATGTTTATTTACTGTGTCAAACAGCGTCTGTTGTACCTCCACAGTCTAATAATTGCCCATGTCCAAATCAAACTGAGGATTAACATACACATTCTAAAACAATCCAGAAAGGTTGTGCTGTATGTATCAAGAAAAAGACGCCAATGAAATAATAATGAGAAGCACAATCTAGGTAGAGTTACAACCGTGTAACTCTATTCGAGCGACAGACAGAACATGTGAGTGTGAGAGAGAGATCAGGAGGAACGGAGGTGTGAGACTGAGGGAAGACCTTGTTCATGATGAACCATATGGAAATTCATCTGTAAAGAGAGGCTTGGAGGGGTTCATCCAGGTCTGACGTTAATGACTGTCTTTAACTTATGTTCAGTTATTCATTTGTTACTGTAAATTAATGATGTCTTGTTTATGCTGTTCTAATGAGTCCGACTTTATTAGTTCCCACAAAATGTTTTATTTCTGAGACTGTTCAGTAGGCTTTTCTCTCATAGCATAAGCAGTATTTGTCATTGTCGGACATTTGTTTTTTGCTGATTATTTCATATGACCAACATAATTGACCATTTCAGCCTGGGTCGGTCAATATGGCGTTACATAGGTCATCTGTTACCGTACTGGCTGAGGTTGTCTGTGATCCATGTTCATATTGTCCTATCAGGAGGACTCAGATGGCTTTTCAGCGTTGAGCAGCTGTGATGTCAGTGTTTGTCGGTTGGATTACGAGGAGAGCTCGTTGTGCATCCTGAGCCCAGACTGTGACCTCTACATTTGTGACAACGACGACAGCACTGACAGGTCCCCTCTTCCATCTGTTTTGTGTTTGAAACTGAAGATCTGCTAAGAACCTGTTTGGTACATAGATTGTTTGTTTCTAGTATGCACTTGTTTTGAGATCTCTGTATATTGTGTTAAGGGATTTTGTGTTTGATGAAATATTCACCAAGAAATTAAGTAAGCATGCTTTGTTTATTTGTAAAAAGAAAAAAATATTAATATTATATTAATGTATTATATATGTGTATACATATATATATATATATATATATATATAAATATACATATACATACACTTTTTTATATTAAAACATTTACAACCCAAATCTATGGCCTTAGTTTGACTTTTAGGTGCTTAAGACTTTTGCACAGTACTGTATATGTTCTTCCTTAGTCCTCTTTCTTCCTTGTTCAATTGCTCCTCTTTACATTCTCCTCTTCTAGCTGTTGTGACCACAGTGACTACGCTGAGTTCAGTGGCTCCATAACTGCAGAAGACAACTATCCGCCTCTCTTGCACCACCCCACCCACATCAGCATGACCCGCATTGACCCGCCCTCCCACCGCCCCAACCCAAAAGCCTGGATGGAGGAGGTCGACAGCAGGGGAAGCTTCAGCAGACACTCAGGTCAGGACGGGACATAACCACATGTATCCAATTACAGTCATAGGTGTTATTTACATGATGATGTCAGGTAGCTGTGTTAAAGTGGGAGTCAGGCAGTCTGTACTAGGACTGCTTTGGGGACATTCTTTGAATGAATCAATACTTAGTTACATTCTTCTGAATTATACAATGTTGAAAGATCCCACTTACATTGTGGTGTTTTTCTTTGTCTTTAGTGTTAAAAGAAGAAAGAAATCGTGAAAGTGGCTACTTCTCTCTTGGAAGGGCGGGAGGAGCCCATTCTCTTAGGAATCAGACCCCCCCTCCTGTTTTCCGCCATTCAGAACGGGGACACCCCCTCTACAGCCACCGGAGCCCTGAGCCCAAAGCTACCATCCCCTTTAGGAACCCTAACTTGGGGCTGGCCTCAGACAGAATAAACCAAGAGATATTAAATCCAGACAGTCCTCTAGAGATCCATGAACCTGACCCATTTGATCTCACAATTGAGGTTGAGGCTCAAGTAGGCCCTCGCTCACCAAGCCCCACCCCTTTTAAGATTGCAGAATCCCTGGCCTCCACAAATCGGAGGGGTTTCAACCGTTCATACAGTAGGGGAAACTCCCCTTCCTATCAGCAGGCTGTGCAATTTAATTCACAGAGACAAGGCTCTCCTCTATCTCGATCCTCCTCACCCTCACAAAGCTTCTCCCCATTCAAACGAAGTGAATCAACACCCTCCCTCAACAAGCAGGGCTTAGAATCAAGAGGCAGGTCTCAAGGGCGGGACCAGACTTTTAGAGGCTCATCTTATGAACGGGGTGTTGATTTTGGAGGCTCGCATAAAAACTTCAAATCGATGGCCAGTTCAATTGGTTCCATGTCACAGGCCAACTCTGTCGGAGATTTTAAAAGTGCATTGCGTAGGGGTGAGAGAAACAGCCTATTAAATGGTCATGGACATGAAACCCGAAGCGCCATCCCTTCAAGGATGGGTTCAGGCCAATCCCTGCTCCGCAAATCAGAAACAGGTAGCTCCGTAAATGGTCGTGCATGGGACAGCCGAAGCTCCTCTCCCTTGAGAAGTGGTTCTCCTTCAAGGAGGAATAACAATACCACTACCCTCCTTCGCAAATCTGAAACAAGCAGTTCTCTCAACGGTCATAGTGGACATGGTGGTCGATGTGGCTCTCCCATTAGGGAGGGTTATGATGTCAAAAGCCAGTATCTCCGCAAATCAGACTCAGGGAAGGACTTACAGGGTCATGCTTATGAAAGTGGAAGTTCTTCCCTTTGCAGACGTGGCCTTGACACTACTAGTCAACCCCTTTTACATAAAAGTGAAACAAATGGTTTTGGAAATGGTCGAGGTTGTGAGAGTCAAAGCTCTCGGTCTTGGAAAAGCCATGATGCCCCAAGCCCAGAATCTCTGCACAAAAGTGAATCCAATAGCTTCCTGAATCGTCAAGATCAAAACAGTCGAAGTTCTTCCCCTTTGAGAAGGGGGTACAATGCGAATCGTCAGGATCATGGCAGTCAAAGTTCTTCCCCTTCAAGAAGGGGGTACCATGCTAATCGTCAGGAACATGATAGTCAAAGTTCTTCCCCTTCGAGAAGGGGGTACAATGCGAATCGTCAGGAACATGATAGTCAAAGTTCTTCCCCTTCAAGAAGGGGGTACAATGCTAATCGTCAGGAACATGATAGTCAAAGTTCTTCCCCTTCGAGAAGGGGGTACAATGCGAATCGTCAGGATCATGACAGTCGGAGCACCTCTCCTTCAAAAAAGGGGTGTAATGACTCTAGCCAATCATTGCTTGGTAAGTCTGACTTGAAAACCTCAGTCAGAAGTCAACATCGTGATAGTCAAAACTCCTCCCCCTTAAGAAGAGGCAATGATCCCCAGAGCCCGTCATTGCTGCACAAAAGTAAATCCAGTAACTACCTGAATAGTCAACATCGAGACAGTCGAAGCTCCTCCCCTTCGAGAAAGGATTATAATGCCCCACGCCAATCACTACTTCGTAAATCAGAGACAAATACCTCTGTCAAATATCATAGTCATAATAGTCGTAGCTCTTCCCCTTCAAGGGGCCAAGACAACCCCAGCCAATCACTATCACACAAATCTGAGAAAAGTGGGGCCATCAATGATCAAAGCAACTATAGTCGCACATGCTCTCCGTCTAGAAGGGATTGCCCACCAGGTTATTCACTCCTCAGAACAACAACCAGTGATGGTGACTACAACCTTTCTAACCAAAGAAAAGGCACTTATGGTGATGCCCAGCACAACTCCAACACCTCCCACTCACTACGCAGCACCTCTCAATTCACAGAGGGTGGAAATAACAGAACAAACAATCCCTCCCAGAAGGCCTCTACTGTCACCTGGGAAACATGCAGTAGCCATTGTAGGTCGGGTCTGGAGAACAGTAGCTCCTCCCCAGACACCCAGCAATTGACCAAACTCAACCAAAGTCCCTCCCCTCGGATGCAAAGACACACCTCATCTCAAAGTTCAATAGAGTCATCAGAGTCTGGCCAGTTGTCAGGAGAGTCAGCAGGGAGGAAAAGGGAGGAGCATGCCTTGATGGCGGATCTACCAAAGATCAAGCCTGTCCTCCAAAGGGAGACGCTTGGTCACGAAGGAACGATTCCAAACCGTTCCTCTGGGAGACAGGAGCTCTTCAAACCAGCCAGGTTAGGGTTTTCCATTGTGGACAGATTAAACAAGTGTCAGAGGATGAGGTTGCATACTGTTTCTCCCTCTGTGTCTCAGCTGTGTTAATATATTGTCACTGGTAATTTTCTGAATGTTTTCTCTAACATCATGGCTCTCATATTTCAGCCACTCCCTCATTAAACATCCCTCCAGAGAGTGGCTGGATAACTCGGGAGACCTCGAGAGAGACCACATAGGATGGCAGAACGGCAGCAGTGGGAGACTCTCTCGTGCACACTCGTCCACTTCTCTGCACGTGCAGGTACATCAAGTGTAATACCTCTTTCCGCCAGCCAAGACCAGCTGGGAGAAATGCCTCTGAATTCTGAAGCACAATGTGGAGTATGGCACTTCCTTGCCTCTTGTAATATTGTATATTTCAGGCTCCCAATTGGTGCGCAGGTGTTGTCACTGTCTCGCAGTTCGGCTGTGTCATTGAAATTAGAGTTCTAATCCCGGTGGGGGTATTTGAGATGCCCACAGGGGATGGCAAATTGGCAGTGCCCAGGGTTGATGGAAGGGTTATCTAATGGTGCTCCAGCGACTATTTCTATTTGGCAACTTCAAGCTCAATCGTAGTGTTTGGCCAGTTAGTGCAGACATTTTAGGAAGCCTGGTGGAACAACCCCGCTGCTCAGTAGTAGTTAAGTACATGGAAAGCCATCAAAGTCAGTGCTACAAAGAAGGCAAAATATATGTGAAAATGGCAAGTGTCAGTATACACAGGCCGTGGTGTGAGTGCCTGTGTTAATAATTGTGCTGCTTCCCGTGTGAGGTAATGTCGTACTCTATTAATGTTATAGAGCACGAACCTGCAGGATCAAGTCACTGCCTTGAACAACAGTGTGTTGTCTAGTGTCACGCTGAGGTTCTTTTAAAAGCGTGACGGAGAGGTCTCAGTATAGATAGGCCTTTCCCCAGAGCATGTGGAGCTGTCAAGCGGAGATGTCAGTCAGGGCTGCAGAGAAGCCTGTAGCCACCTGGGTGTTAGAAAGGGGGAAGAGTTTGGTGTCATTCACATAGCAATGACAGGAGAGACCATATGTGGATATGACTTTGCATAGTGACTTGGAGTATAGACAGGAGGGGAGAGGGCTTTGAATTAAGCCCTTAATTTACCTGAATTGCTAACTGAACATCTTGAAATTGGGAGGGGAGAAAAACTGGGGGAAAAATTAATAAGAATACATCAAATCTACAATGGTATAAAGTATAAAGTTCTCATTGATAATGCATGTAGCCTAATAAATACAGTGTCATCCTTCTCAGAGGTCCAGCACCCCCACTGTGGTGCAGGAGGCCAATTCATGGAGGGCCCACCACAATTCCCCATCTGAACGTATGCAAGTACAGGTCAACCTGTGTGTACTTTGTTAAACTATGCATATTTCTCAATCAATAATTTTAACTTTCAGGCTTCAGTACATACTGCATTTAGACCTGAGTTGACTAATTAGGTTGATACACAGACTTTGAGGGCATGTAAATGGATCTAAGTACAGGTGTAGACCAAGTCAGTATCAGGCTAGGATGTGGCCTTATGGGGTAAGTTGTACAAGCGTACACTTGATCTGTAATTTGAAAACGTCTTTTGCTGATTTTATACTTTTTCCTGTTGAATGATATATACTACAGTGAAGTACACACACTGAAAGGTAAACAGCAAATATATTTAAGGACTAAGGCATTCAAGGAGTTGGTCTGATTGTTGTTAAAGGCCCTTCCTTAAAGGCCCTTTCTCACCAAAAAATGATGTAGTAAACACAATGAATATAATCAGGGTTCGAATTACGGGGGGATTGGAGGGGGGTTTAACCCCCCAAATTAAGCTTCAGACCCCCGAAAAGAGGTAAAAACAATAGGTTAAGGGGATCGAAACATTTATATATCGTTCTTATCTGTAATCGTAAATATTACAATGTATTTACCATTTTCATGCCTAGAAGAATCTGGTAATACAATTTCAGACACCCTTACATGGACCATACAAATATAATTTCTTAACAATCTGTCCTTAAAGCCCACCCATCTGTCCACACACCCCCCCCCATCCGTCCACATTCAAATTACAGTGTGCCAAAAGCTGTTAGGTGTGTCAAGGTGTTGTTGGCCATATTGTAAGCAGGCTTTTTTGTGGCATTGGCGCAGTAAAGGCTTCTTTCTGGCAACTCAACCATGTAGCAATTTTTTTTTCAATGATCGTGTCATTGTGCTTCTTGAAATAACCACGTCTTTTGACTGTTCTTTTCTGTTCCCCATGGCTCAGTATCTAGTTTGCTCAGTGCAACCTCGTGAGAACTAATAAACCCATCGTTTATTTATACACGAACACTAATGGCAATTTAAAAAGCCCCAAATGTAGGAAATTCATCTTTAATTGCCATTTTCACCTCTGTGGGTCCCCTTGTGGGTCTGTAACAAGGTCAAACATTCAAGGGTATATAAACTTTTGATCAGGGCCATTTGGGTCATTTCTGTTATCATATTGATTTAAAAAGGAGACCAAAATGTGATTATAAATTGCTTCAAATTATCACTATTCTTAAATACATGCATAATAAGTCATACTTTCAAGATCAATGCCAACATTTCACAAATAAGTTTCGCAAACTTATGAGCACAACTGTACACTCACTGGCCACTTCATTAGGTACACCATCCTAGTTCTGGGTTGGACTAATGCCTTCAGAACTGTCATAATTTTTTCGAGACATAGATTCAACAAGGTGCAGGAAACATTCCTCAAAGATTTTTGTCCATATTGACATTAGCATCACCAGTTGCTGCAGATTTGTTGACTGCACATCCTTGATGTGAATGACTGTTCCACCACATTCCAAACATGCTCTGTTGGATTGAGATCTGGGGACTGTGGAAAAACAAGTTTGAGATGAAGTGAGCTTTGTGACATGGTGCTTTATAACGTTGGAAGTAGCCATTAGAGGATGGTACACTGCGATCATAAAGAGATGGACATGATCAGCAACAATACATCTTTCAAGTTTAAAGATGCCAAGGGCCCAAAGTGTGCTGAGTAAATATCCCCCAATCCATCACACCCCCACCACCAGCCTGTACCGCTGCTACAAAGCAGGATGGATCCATGCTTTCATGTTGTTTACATCACATTCTGACCCTACCCTCTGAATGGCGCAGCAGAAATCGAGACTCATCACACCAGGAAACGTTTTTTCCTATCTTCTATTGTCCAATTTTGGTGGGCCTGTGCAAATTGTATCCTATGTTTCCTGTTCGTAGTTGACAGGAGTGACACCCGGTGTGGTCTTCTGCTGATGTAGTCCATCTGCTTCACGGTTCAACGTGTTGTGTGTTAAGAGATGCTCTTCTGTAATGAGTGGTTATTTGAGTTACTGGTGCCATCTATCAGCTTGATCCAGTTGGGAAATTCTCCTCTGACCACTTGCCATCAACAAGGCATTTATGCCCAGAGAATGGCTACTCACTGGATAATTTCTCTTTTTCTGACCATTCTCTGTAAACCCCAGAGATGGTTGTGCAGGAAAATACCAGTAGATAAGCACTTTCTGAAATACTCAAACCAGCTCGTCTGGCACCAACAGCAATGCCACTTTCAAAGTCACTTAAATCACCTTTCTTACCCATTCTGATGCTTGGTTTGAACTTCAGCAGGTCATATTGACCATGTCTACATGCACTGAGTTGCTGCCACGTGATTGGCTGATTAGATATTTGTGTTAACGAACAGATGAAAAGGTATTCCTAGTGAAGTGGCCGGTGAGTGTATACAGTGATACAAATAAAAAATAACAAAGAGTAAATTCAAATGTGATCTCAGTCAATGTACCTGGTAAAATGAGGGTAAAAAAAACTATTATTAGTATACCCGGGTCAGACATGACAAGACTAAGATTCCAAAAAAGTAAGTGCTGTGGTGTGCAACAAATTGCTGGATATATGTAATTTTGGGGTAAAATTCTCCAAAGGAGTAAGAGGCTGACATGGTTAAATATGTAAATTAGGTTTATTGGCAAAAGGAGCCAGAGTGTATGAGTAAAACACAGCCTTAAGGACTACCGTTGCTCTTACCATTATTCACCACTCTTGAAATTATTTTGAGTTAAAACATGAAATCAAAATGTATTTAATTAGGAGGTAATGCCACTGATTAACAGCAAAAGTACATAATATCAAAGTGAAAAATAAAACCAGCAAATTGTTAATCTATTTTGACCAATGCTGCCTTTAAGCAAGCTAACTACATTTTAGATTAGCTGTTCCGATGTTAACAGCACTTGAACACAACATGTCGAAATTAACACTGCCGTGTTTCTTATGACATAGGACACCTGGTCTTGTTTACATAACAAGCAAGAGAAAAAAACTAGTTATTTTAGTCTGCATAATCATGTCATCAAGTAATTTAATAGTTTGAATTTTGATCGACATGTTCACGATGTATCACACAGGATTTTAGCCGGGAAATTTAGCTATATGTGCTCATTGCACAGAAAGTTATAGTTTGACACAATTGCCACCACAATTATAAACCGCAGGGGATTCGTTCGAAATTATGGCGCAACTAACCAAGGAAGTGGCTAGATATCGGAATATGGCTAGGTAGAGATATTATATGTGCAAGTTTACAAAACAAAATTATCTAGAGTCTTATTCAAAATTTCGCCGAAAATTCGCGTATTGTAAACAGGCCCAATGTAGCGTAATGTAACCAAGCCCTTTGTCAACTGTTGAGTCACGCGTTTCAAATTGAGGTTGGAACCAATAGCCTACCAATATATATACCTATTGTCAACGTAAAGAATCTACTCATGTAATGAATGCTCCGAAATAGGTTTCAGTTGTACCTTAGCTATGTGGTTCAGGAAGTAAGCGTCTTTATATATACTGCTAATTTCTCGCGTTTCCGTCTTATAGTATGTTAATATTCTGATTACTTATCACTTGATTGGTCAGGTATCTTGTTTGCTCAAACAATTTGTATTGTATACGCCCAGGAAGTGGCAAACAGGACGGGAGTGCAGAACGAGAAATATTGTAACAAACTGCAAGAAAAGTTGTGAAATAGTAGATTTCACAAGTTGTCTGTTACAACGATGTCTAGGGTCTTTAGTTTCTGTTGACATATTCCATGGAAAAGAGTTTGAGCGATAAGATACCGTTCACCGACCAAAATGGGTATAAATGGCGGGTTTTGTTTTAATTTCGCGTAGCCTCCAGCTAGTCTGACAAGTTTTTACCCGAAAAGATCTGCATTTAGAAAACTGAGGCAATACTGTGCAATTCCGATCGGTAGCTTAACAAATGAACTCCTTCGACGAGTAAGCTATTACCAATATACATTTTTATTTCAAGCCTTCACTTTTTATCTCAACTCCCGGATCCTACTAACATGACGGTAAGTGTGCCTTAATGCCACTACCTCAGTCAAATTTCCATGACAGAATCAGTTCATTTGTGTAGCTAGTGTAGCCTACCTAACCCTGTTCCAAGATCTTGTTACAATGTTGGAAGAAGGTTAAGGTATTCCCGGAGGTTTTAGACAAGAACATGGGTATTAAAATGTAGCCTATACATTTTTATTCGACGAGTGGGTGTGTCTGTTCTTGTGGTTTGTGGCCTTTGTAATTCTTAATTTCATAGTTTGTTTGTAGGTTTTTTGCGTGCCCCTTTGCTTTAGTTTATGACATTATCTAAATGTATCAGGGCTTATCTTAAACGTCTAGAATTTGTAAGCGCATTAGGGCTATCCAATTGTTTACAGCTATACGTGTCAACTGGCGCAACACTGAGCTCCATATGTTGACTTGCATGTGCAAACAAATACCTCACCCCCACCGTTTATTAAATCCCCTATTTTCTAATATTTGCTATTTAATTGGCCAACGATTAAGCTGTACACGCTTGAGCTAACACTAGTATATCCTTTAAGATTAGTGTTTATTCAGGATATACTTCTGTATGGGGGTGGGTTGCCTCCATCCTGGAACTTAGAAAAAAACATATATATATATATTCAGAACGATGTTTCCTGTTGTTAACAGCAATACGTTACTCACAACGAATGTCAAAGCTAGTAGCCTATTTCTTGTTTTGTAAGCCCATATCGTCTGGGCATCAGTAACAACACAAACATGAAATCGACTGTTCAGGTAGACAATTTCTTGGAGACAGATGCATACATACCCTTGATTACAAAAAAGTTAAACATAAATGGGAGAATATTATAACATTCAGGCTTTAGTCTGTGCACATCTCTACCTTTATCTCTGTTCAAATGGCTAAAATTACTTTATAGGGTCCTGCATAAAATTTATAAACCTTGTTACCACTCACCTGCTTGGTGAAGAGGTCATGCTATGATCAAACGTGCTGTTTTAGGTACTTGAATTTAGTTGCTGCCCATGACTTTGGGAGGGACTAAAGAATCAGATCCAAGCAATTTAAAGTCAATCGTTCTACTCTCTGTCCATTGTAGAAAATTCCAGACCATTGAAAAATATGCAGGACGTCACACTGAATTTTGACTGAGAGCTATTTGAATGTGATAACATCTTAGTCTACAAGAATCCCAGAATAATATAAAGGCTTCTACAGGAACACTCAATGTACAGTCAGAAAGATGCTGCTCTTACATGCCCTCTGGGAGGTCAGACTAAATTCACAACTGGTTTAACACCTGAGTGAAGAATAATACTTGTGTCAAAAGTGTCAGTGTTTAGCCTCAACACCAGGCAATATTGTCTTTGGTATGGCTTTCCTTTTTTTAAATGTATTGTGTGGGGAGTGTATTTGTTTGAAGCAGTCTCAGGGTCTGGCCATCATTGAGTAGACCATGAATTACCTGTTGTAGCAGATAATGGAGTAGAACGTGAGGCCACTTGTCAAAATGTGAAGTTAAATCCAGTCTGGCACATGTTATGGTCCAAAACACTGGAGCAAATCTGTAACAGGAATGGCAAAAAAATAACAATGGCCCAGCAAAATCCCTGCCCTTAATACTATAAAAATGTTGAGTGGGACTTGAAGTGGGCCATACATGCGCAAAGGCCCCTGAAACATCAGTTCTATAAGGAACGGTTAGCAAACATTCCTCCCTGTTGATGTAAAAGACTGATAGGCATTTGCAAGAAGCACCTATGGGAAGTTTTTTCTGCAAAAGGGCTGGCAACACCAGCTATTGAAGCTAGTAGAAGGAAACTCTACCACAAGGAAATAGTTTTTCTTTTTTATTAAGTTATAACAAAGTGGACATTTTCACAGTTATTGAAATTGGGTTACTATCTGTATATAGTGAAATATTGTCAAGTATCCACATGTCCACAGAAATTAACTCCATCAAAACACTGTGTATTAATGCTCCTCTATCACTAAATGGTTTGGTTAGAATAAAGCTCTGCCTTGGCTACAGTGTGACAGATTGCGTTCCTGTGAGAACAGGCTGTGATGCCAGGTATAGGGGGAGGGCTGAAGGTGATAACCAAACAAACTGAGGAATGTGCATGGAAAAAGTTGCCTTATCTTAATGCTGGATCGGTTCTTCCACTGTTCCTGTCACCATCTTAAATTAAAAGAATCTCTATGAATATTTGAGACTGCTGTGATTACCTGTTGGTTACCTTGTTATTAGTCTGATTTTTTTTAAATGATTGATCAATGTTTGAACCAATAGTGTCTCTGCACATCTCTTGATCAGATGATGTTCTGCTTTAGTTGTGCATTCTTGGTGTTCTGATAGACTCTGATCTCATGTTCACCTGTCATCAAAGTGGACACACATAGCATTCTTTCATCTTAAATATATATAATATAGTATTGATAGCCAGAATTAAGGGCTTGGTGTTTTTAGCCTGTATTTAAAAAATGATATGTTTGGGACACATCTAAGATCTTCTGGTAGTTCATGCCAGTTGTGTGCAGCATAACTGCTAAATGAAACTTGGCCGTGTTTAGTTTGGAATCTGGGCTCAACTAGCTGTCCTGAGTTCATGGATCTAAGTGCCTTGCTGGGATTAGAATCTTCAAATATATCAGAAATGTTTTGGGGCCTAAACCATTTTGTGATTCATACACTAAAACAACCACTTTTAAAATCTATTAGTTAACTAACTGGAAGCCAATGCAAAGATTTGGGAGTGATGTGCTCTGTTCTCTTGGTCCTGGTTAACAATCAAGCAGCAGCATTCTGAATTGAGCTGCCGCTGTTTTACGATCTGTTTGGGAAGTCAAGTTAAGATACTTACAGTAGTCAACCCTACTAGAGATAAAAGCATGGATGAGCTTCTCTTGGTCTTTCTGGAACACCAAGCACTTGATTCTATAAACTTAAACACACTATTAGCCTTACAGCTTTTATAGCTTTCTCATGGAATCTACTATGGAACATTGAATTGTATTTGTTTTTATTCTATCATATTTTTATATTCTAATTTGTCTTTAAGCACATTGAATTGCTTCTGTGTATGAATTGTGCCTTATAAATAAGATTGCTTGCTAGTTCCACTGGTCTTTATGTGGATTATGCTACTTCTGTTACTGTATTATGGTTTTGTTGGCTCTCACACATTTCTTAAACGCAAGTTTTTGTTTCCTGTTGCTATTAACACTTCTGAAAAACCTTTACCCCCAGTGTCCATACACATTTTAATGTAATCTCAAGTGTTTGGTATCTGGGACATGCCTGCCCTATGCTGAAATTCTGTTTGAAATAATGTAGATTATTATGAACATCCAATAATCTCCGCAAGTGTCACTTTTATGTTTTTGAAACTTCCATGAAGCTTATTTCACCTGAATCTCTCTCTTTTAATTCTTTAGCCTGATCTCCTTAACTTTAAGAAGGGGTGGATGTCCAAACTGGATGAAAATGGAGAGGTAAAATCATATTCCTCAGTTAATCACCTTCTAGTCTTCTCCAGTCAGAAGTCATACAATATCACCTCTTTGATTGTCTCAAGCTTCCCTCCCTTATTTTCCATTGTTTGTTTCTATCCCCTTTTCTCCTAATGTGAAAGCTTGTATTTAAGGATAATGTGTTATGCCAGTAATAACTTGGTGTGCCCAGGCAGGCACAGAAGGTGTGATCTATCCAGATATGACTGAATATGAGATGTGGCTTATTGTCTCATGTGCTAGGTTTCCATGTTGTGTATTGGCTAACTTAGGTTGTCCTGTCAATTCAATAAGATTACTTTTAGGATTATCTTTTTCTCATGTCGTCTACTGTGCATAGCTGGGTTTCATTGGTCTGTGTTAAACTGAATTAAATGTTTTGCCGTGAACTTCTTTTAGCAAGTTGTATGTATTCATGCAATGGATTGGTCATATAGCGCTGGTTTAACTGGTGGAGTCTGTCCCTGCAGTGGAAGAAGCACTGGTTTGTGTTGACGGATGCTGGTTTGAGGTACTACAGAGACTCTGGTGCGGAGGAGGTACGTTTTCATTGGCTTTAACATTATTTCAACAATTGCAGTAATTTAAGTATTAGGACATATTGTAACTGCTTTGGGTCAGTAGTCTCTACTTGTATGTTCTTAATTGTTTCTCACAGAAAGATGACCTGGATGGGGAGATTGACCTGAAATCCTGTGTAAAAGTTTCAGAATTTGATGTAGAGAAGAACTATGGATTTCAGATACAGGTTAGTGTCTTGTCACTGTGTCCATAATGTTTTGCTTTGTGAGGATCTCCATCAGCTCCTAATCCGGTCACTTCCTCACCACAACCGTTGCATTCCTACCTCTGGCTTCCTCTCCTTTGTGTTGGTCAGACGAGGGAGGCGGTTGTCACGCTGTCCGCCATGACAGCTGGCATCAGGAGGAACTGGATCGAGGTTCTGAGGAAGAGTGTTCGGCCCAGCAGCTCTCCAGACCTTACACAGTGAGTCTCTCTCGGTTCTGTGTCCCTGCTGGCAAATCCACAAGTCAGACAAGAAGTCCTATTGTTTTCTTATGCAGGTATATGCTCTTCAGTGTCCTTGGACAGTGGAGGATTACATTAAGTCTCATTAATCATTCGGAATGCTTTGTTGCTTACATAATGAATAACCAGGGCTGTATTTTGCATAGTGATATTTCTGGACCCAGTCACTTAATGTTCTGCCCTCTGTTGACCTGTCTGTCTCGGACCCTCCCTGTCCTTCCTCTCCTCCAGACTGCCTGACACCGGCAGTGACAAAGAAAACTCTCGCTCCCTGGCGTCAACTCATCGTCCACTTTCTCGCCACGGTGATGCTCGATCAGAAACCCCCACGTCTGCCCCCATCGTACGCCGCTTTGACTGCGTGGAGCTATCGCCTGTGCCTGTCCCTTCCAGTCCTGTGCCAGCCACTCAGAGACAGGCAGGGGAGGGGCAGGGCAGGGAGCACAGCCAATGGCAGGAAGAGAGGAGCAGAGAAGCAACCCATAGCACATGGGAGCAGGTGCTGTTGAGGAAAGGGACGGGTGTAGACTCGGACCCGAGGATAAGGGTAGAAGAGGAGATTGAGAGAAAGTGGGCAGAATTTGAGCGTCTGCCCTTAAAAGAGATGAGGTCACTACTGCCATTGGGCTCGCGTTCCAGCCAGCCAGCCAATGAGGCGCTGCAGAGGGAGGTAGTGCGTGGAGTTGTTTTTCAATTTGCAAACACTAATAATGAATGCAAATGTACTCTTCATCTTGATTAATCCACAGATGAAGTTGAACTCTTTCATTTCTGCCTATTAACACTATGCTTGCTCTCTCCAGTGCACGCTTGATGGTAATTAGGCTCTCTGCAGTAATTGTCAACCTATTAGTTCTTGAACATACAGGGGGATGGTGTGTAAGTTGGTTTACCTGTTTACCCTGAATAACAAAAGATTTACAACAGTCAATTGGTTCTAGATCCTCATTATTGATGGAGGAAACACTGCTGAAAGTCTCATTCTGTCTTTGAGTGCTGTGTCAAGTGATAACATTGTGTTGCTGACTACTTTTTCACTGGGGTTGGTTTTGGACTCATCCAGACTGTACAATCATTATCGATTTGGGGAAATCTGATCCAGTAATATTTACTCTTTCCATTGGGGGGGGTTCCTTTGTGTGTGGTCTGTTGAGTCCATAAGACCACCTCCTTCAACATGGTTGGAATTGTGACCTGTGATCCACATGATGTTGAGTTAAAATGACCACATGGAGAATGGCATTTAAACCGTCCCCCGCCATGACCCACTCATGTAACCTGCTTCTGTTCAGTCCAGTCATTCTTCCCCTCGGTTTCTCTCAGTGAGCTTTACCCCCTCCTTCTGTGACACCCAGGTGGCGTCTCTGAGGCAGCAGCTGGAGAGTTTGCAGGGAGGTGGTGGTGGTGGTGGTGGCGGCGTCGGAGGAGGGGGCTGGGCTGGGGTAGGCGGGGGTAACGGCTGCGGTCTGGAGGCTCCGTGCGGCCGCAGCCTTCAGGCCATGGAGCGGGCCCACAGACAGGCCCTGGAGGAGCTTCAGAGGCAGCATGCGCGTGAGCTCCAAGAGCTGGAGAGGGACCGAGACCGGCTGCTGGGGGAGGAGACCCTAGCCACGGCACAAGGTTTCAGGGAGGGGTCATATATTCACCTTGGCAACCCTGTTGTTTGAGGCATGCAAATGCAACGTATCGGTCGGTCCCGTGAACCTTCCTGTACGGTTTTACGGTAGCTTGTCTGGAGAGCGGAGAACATGACATGATTGGTGCCGGTGACATTTGTTTTCCTCTGTGCTGTTTAGTCGTGGAGGCACTGAAGAAGGCCCACAGGGACGAGCTGGAGAGAGAGGTGGAGAAGGCGAAGAGGCTGGGTGCAGGGAGTGCTGACACACAGACCCTGCGTACACAGCAGCAGTGAGTGGTCGCAACACGTCTTTACATATATGATACAAAACACGAGCTGTCTTCTGTTAACTGTGCTGTACTAATGCACAAAACATTCAATAGGACTCTGTTAGCGACAGAAATGTTTAATGTAGGGAGACTCCACACAAAGTCCTCACGTCTTTAAGACTATTACCACTGTGGTTCTTTTCGGCACTTGAGGAATGCAGGCACATTTGGTCATGGATTAGCCCTTTGTTAGGTTTCCCAAGGCCTCCCAACTCCCACTGTAACACCCTAACATATTACACAACGTGTTTTTCACTGAAGGTGTCTGGGTGTGTATGTGTAACTTGCACATAGTGTTTATAAAAACATAAATATTTACTTGTTTGTATTTACCCTTTACATTTGTGAAAATTGTGTGTGTTGAAAGTGATAAACAAAGAATCAATATGAAATGCGTATGCATAACCATCTTTCACTGTTGATATTGTCCATTTCACCTTTAATGCACGTTTCACTGCATTTGTTGACAATGAAATCTGAAAATACTTTGAACAACATGGTGATATTAGTAGAACATTGGCGGTAGGTGCAATATAAGGCAACCATGACAACGGTTTCAATGAGTGGAGTCAATGGTGTCTTCATGTGGCCACACACCTATCCAAAGTGTGAATTTAATCCTGCCTCCTTTCAATGCCGTTTTGCTGAACTTGTGAGGAATCTGAGCAAGAACACTTGTTTGTTTGGTGCACAACCCTGCATCTCCTCCACCATGATACAATTATCGTTGTTGTTTACACAGTCCAAAAGGTCCCTTATAAATCACAATCTGGGCAGGTGGGCGTCATTTCAAAGTTTTCGATTATTAAAATCAGGACTTGCTAAGTTCTAAAATAAAGTGTTCGGCTTTTACAAGGCAGTTGGGAGAAGCAGATTGATGTGTCAGCTGTAAAAGTAATCATAGATGTTGACACTATGAAATAACGTATGGCTATGGAAATAAAGTGCAAGTCTAGAATGAAGGTTTTTCTCAAGATATTGTTACACCCCACCCCCATTTTCTACACCATATAGAATGACTGTGTTGTTATGTCGTGGGTTGCAAGAATTTGGTAACTTCACTTATTTCCTGGTGATCTTGAAAACCTGCTTGGAACATTTTCCAAGTCAGGAGGGGAAAAGCAGGAAATCCAATGTCCTCCAGCCAGGATTACTGACAAACCATTTGAGAATAAAACCATGCAGTAATCTGCCATGTAAACAAAAAATGTCGGCTACTGTTTGGACTGTACACAGTCAGTGCAGGGTAAACGTTCTACAGATTACCATTAGGGTTTGAATCAGGTTGGCGGTTTGAAAAGGTGACTGTGGTTCGAGTCTGAGTACAACTGGAAATGTCCAGTACTATGAAAGGGGCTAATCTTTCAGCAAGGTAGATTCCTATGGCAACAGATCTGTGAATTAGTCTGCTCCAGGGCAGGCAAAATCATGGCTAATTCTTTTTACACTGAATGAAATGACTGGTCTGGAAGTTGTGGACCATGTCCGACTCCCTCCCTTTCCAAAAGATTGCACCAGAGGTTTTAAACCCGAGGCACAACATTGCAATGCTCCCAGGAACATTTGCAGGGCAGCCTCAGAACAGAACAGACTGAGTCAATGGGAGTAGTGGCATTTTCTTTCTATAGCTATTAATGTTCTCCAGATCTAAATGCAAAGCTGTATTTAAGCCGATATCTACGATCATTACTGTCATTATTACCATGGATTGATGAGGTAATTTAATTTACCATGTAAAAGTGACAAACTATTTTTTTAAGCAACTTTATATCAAATTAGGGCCATTGATTTGATGGCCTGCACATGGACAATTCAGCATGACACTTCAGTCCAGACATCGCTTAACAGTGGGAGCATGAATTTATTTTATATTTGCTTTTTGTTGTTTGGGTTTTAGGCGAATTTGTAAATAATGAGTGAGACTTACAGATGGTGTGAATGTTTTAACCCAAAGACATGCTAACATTTCACCATTAAAAATAACAGGACAGCTTATAGAGTAACAGGCTAATATCATTGGTCGCTAAGAATATGAGACACAATATTTAGTGTCTACACCCACTTGCACCTCTTCACATGTTGTTTCACTACCTCAAAGTTTCATGCATTTATATTGTGAAGTAAAATAATTGGTAACCCCCCTGTAAAACATCCCTAAATTGGCTCAGGTGTAACCAGCTACCCTCAAAAGCACAATGTTTACTGTCTACCGCGTGTAGTATTGCAGTTATTTAAATTATGGACCGGGTGATTGTTAAGAAGTGAGGTGTTGGCACCAACAAAACCCCGCCTTTGTCAGGTGGCCTGTCCAAACTAAATGACAGAGCAAGTAGGCCAATTGCAACTTTTACCCAGCTATAAGCTTGTGTGGCCAAGACCGCTGCATGTCCCAAGCACTGCACAGCACTGGACTGTATAGTTGGGTGGCAGGTTATCACTAAAGAAACCCCACCTTGAATCCAGTGTGCATGACAAAAAACACTCCCTGTGGCAAAACATTTTGTGGTCTGACAGAATTAAAATCCAGCGTTTTACGCTTAATGCTACACTACTGTGAAGCAAGGTGGTGGAAGCATAATGTTAGGGGAGTGTTTTTTATCAGGGAGGGAGGCACTTACTCAGATCTAAGAGAATATAAATGGAACAATGCGTGTAAAAGTCAATTTAAGATAACCCTTTCCAAGAAGGCCTGAACTGGAATGGAAATGCAACTTTGAGCATAACCACAACCCAAGGCACACAGCCATAGCTACAGTGGGGTGGCTAAGAGCCCAGTCAGAGCAGTGACATGCATGCAAATATTGTTAAATGTGTGTGTAAGGTGGGTAGAGACTTTTGCATTAAAAACAATTCTAGAGCTTTTAATTAAATATTGATATACAGATACTGAACAATGTTGTATAATTAGAGTTTTTTTTTTTGTGCTCATCTTTAGGGTGCCAATCATTTAAGCATGTTATACATTTCTATTTATTAAATGAGTCTTTTCTCTCATCCTCTCAGGGTAGAGACCCAGGCCATGCAGAGGGAGCTGTCCAGTCTGTCTGAGAGGTACTCACAGAAATGTCTGGAGCTGAACAGGGCTCAGCAGAGCAGTGGGGAGAGGGAGAAAGACCTCAGTCGCAAGGAGAAGGAGATGGAGCTGCTGAGAAAAGAGAACCAGGTGAGCCCACCTGAAAGTCTTTGTCATCAGCAGTGTGTGTGTAGCCTAGTATACACTGATACTTGCTAAAGACAGTCAGAGCAGAGAGTTTTAACATAGCCGATTGCTGTCAGCAAAATGTGCGTTATACACTAACATTGTCTTTATTTTGCTATTTTGTATTGATCTGTTTAATTGTATTCGGAAGGAAATAGTAAGACATGTACCAAACATTTTATTTTAATAGTGTATGCATCTGTATGTCTAGGTTTGATTCTTAGACATACAGATGTATCAATTCCCAATCAGTGGGTCAATACAGGATAGCAGCCTAGATGGGATTGGGGAATGTTAGGAGCCCAATTTGCTGGAAAAGGGGCCCTTGCTTCTGTCTGAAAAGGACTGCACTGTCCCGCAGAATAATAAATCGTTCTAACATTAGCAGCTAGTAGCAACTGGTGCAGAATTTTAGGGTGGTACTATGTTGGGTTTTGACAAAGAAATCACTGAATTTACTGTCATCATGTGACTTCTAGCCAAATACCTGTCTGAGGTAGCTTATGATTAGGAATAGTTTTGGGGAATTACTGACAGAGAAGAGTAGTCAACTCACAAAGTTGATATGCTGATATATTTTGATGCAGCCGTGCAGCGTTTTTTAGATTGGTAAATAATGATATTTTGAGACATGGTGGATTGAGAACGAAACTGTGAAAAAAAAAAAAAAGTGAAAAATTCCCCTTAGTGCCAACTTAAAATGTACTCATTACTTTCAACGTTTCAGGTCCTGCAGGCCCGTTTGATGGAGGAGATCAACCGCATGCGTTCCAGTGTCACAGATCAAGGGTCCGACGGCATTTCCCATGACAACCAGGTCCGGCCGTTCAGTGAGCTGGAGGTGAGTCAGGAGGAAGGGAACCAGATCCAGCGCAGAGACCCACAATAACAAGCCTATGTTTGAATAAAAATGGAAATCCTTTGAAAGGCACCTTGTAGCTGGTAAAACAAATGTAGGCAGCGATTTGAAGATGCTTTAAGCAATGCAAAACACTTGTGAGCGTTGCCATGAAATACGTCATTGAATTACCAACGCACTGAAATACTGCACCCTGCTGGATGATGGGTCCCATTCAGACACCTGAGGTGTTTTTAACCGTTAATCGAATAGGTCTCCCCAGTGCTTTCAAATGTTGGTTGATGGTGTTTGTAATGTAGATGTTTTTTGGCAGGTTCTTCTCAGGGTGAAGGAGAATGAGGTGCAGTACTTGCACAAGGAGATTGGTTGTCTGAGGAGTGAACTACAGTTTCTGAACACGGTATTTATTCACAGTACTTTGCTTGTTGGTCCCCTGCTTTCTTAAGATTAGCGATGATCATGCAAATACCGTGGGATGACAGCACATGTCTGAAAACATTTCTACCAGACTAGTCTGTCGTACATCATCTTGAAAGGTGTAGAGTCCTTCACTACACCAGGCTAAGACATTAGATCATGGCTGCAAGGGACATGGAAAAGGACCTGTAGTGGAAGGATACTGAGCAACAGTCATGGAAACATCTGCACATGTGCAGGTTGTATGTAGAACATTTTAGGGATCCTTATCTATTTCAAATATCAGGGGAAAATCTACAGTGTTTTCCTCTATAGCAAACCAATAAGAAAGGCAAGGCTGCACTGTTTACTACACATACACACTGGAATATGAATCTACAAGTTAATGACTCTGAGCTGTCACCCACAGCAGAGAACAATCACAAAACCAAAACAAGATTGTATTCATACAATATGGATTCCCTATGTTACCAGGCTAGTTTACCGAGAACCAATTCTCATTTGCAGCAACATCCTGGCATCAGAGTTGAGGAACAGAATGACCGATATTTCACCATGCTGACATGGGGTTTTAGTGTCTGGAAAGATGCTCTTACTATTAGAAAACAGGCTGCCTGAAATGTTGTCTATCCCAACATGACATATGTTTACTTAGGGTTAATGATCTGCTCACTGTCTTTGGTAACCTTCAAGGCTTCTTAACCTTCAAGGCTGCTTGCCAGTGTTTTTACTCATTTGCAAATTTGTCACATGGCATGATAAAACCCTAAATGCTGTCGACTTTCTCCGATAGGAGAAACAGTCAGCTTGTGACCGGTATAGCGTCGTTCAGGATGAGCTGAGTGGTGTAAAGAGCAGGAGTGAGCGGGAGATCCAGAGCCTGAGGGAGCACCTGAGACTGGCCATGACAGCCCTGCAGGAGGGCCAGAATCTAGGCAACAGCCTGGAGCACTGAGACACTGCCCTGGGGCTCTGCTAAGAGAAGCAGTGATCGAGGTATAGACCCTCCCCAAGCTGATTAACAGCAATTTAGAATCAGGTTTGCACTGCTTTGGAATAGTAAATTGAAAGCATTTATGGTCAAATTGTGATTGTCCATTACATTTTGTTTTTCCCAGTGAAACTGGAGAGGAGCATGAGTCTTCGCACCAGAAGATGTCGGCTAGGGGGAGCATGATAGTGCCTTAGCTTTCATTCATTCACCCAATGAGTGGCATAGAATAGCATCCGCTGATCGGTCATATTACACTGGGTCGCGCAAATATCAATCTGCACTTTTATAACTTTTCTCCTTTTTTATTGTGACTGTGCCAGACTGAGTGAATGAAAATATTGGTCTGAGAAACTGGAATATTTGTGGAAAGATAACTCTTGGTGTGATGGATGTGACCTGATACAGTACTGTATTACCTTTCTTTTCATACCTTTGTACACTTACTGTTTACAGTTTTAAAGTGGCTACTATGTTACCAGTAGTTCTCACCAAAAACCAAACGACTTTCATCTCAGTGCATGGCTTTGTACAGGTTAATGTTCTATGTCAACAGTGGTTGCTCTCAGTGATTGTCATTCGTTTTTTTTTTTTTACTTCACAGACCTGTAAGTAACTTTACTGAGTGTAATATCATATGTGCACAGTCTCTTACCATTGGGATTGATACAGAAAGCCACATTAGTGGTTTGTTACTGTAAATTCCTGGGAAGCCAAATTGGAAATGGCAATCATTCCTCTAGTGTATAGATAGAAGTAATTTGAATATGTGCATTTTCTGTCATACAGTGCCTTTTGTGCCTGAAAAAATGCTTGTAGAACTATAATGAACTGTTGTCATCTTGCAAGTTTTTATTTTTTTTAATTAAGGCTGAGATGTTACGATCCCTTCCCTTCAACTTTCACCTCCATACATTGTGTAGACATGTTTGTGCCACAAATATGTAGTGTTGCATCAATGAGCCAATGTTTTTTATCATTTTTTTGATTAGATGATAATTTAGACATCTGTCTTTCACAATGGTTTTCGTATTTAATGTAGGGCATGTAATATCATTGTAAAGTACCATCATTTTACAGTCAATAAAATACAGGTTAATACGTGTGTGTGATCTAACTATATTATGGGAACAAATATCCCAAATCGGGTTAAATAAGAGGATGGACTAAAGAGGACTTTATCCTGTTTCCATTTTGAAAAACAAACTATTTTTGAGGTAAGGGTTAGGCATAGGAAATGTTTTTTTGTAATCAACTTAAATGTCCCCAGTTAAATATGTATGGCATCTATATTTAGTTGCGCATCCTAACTTCAGTGACTTACTGGACAGTCTGCTTGATCTGTTGGCTTAACTAGGTTAGTCCAATGGTACATTTCTGACCTATAACCATTAGGGTTTTAGCAAAACTACAGCTGTACTTGTTTTTTCGTTACATCGGGGCTATTCAACTGACCTAGAGGGCCAAAACACTTGTTTTTTTTAATCCTCTCCCAATAAGTGATTGTATCAGTCTGGGATGCTAGCTGGGTGCGAATAATTACCAAGTAGTTTTGACTCCAGGACTGAAATTGAGTTGCCCTGTCCTTACATATTTAAACGACATACCTTTATGCTTTGTGGGATGTCTTGATTGCAGAGAGTTGGTCAAAAACATGGAAAAGACTGATACTCTGTACACTAGGTGGCAGCACTATAAAGTTGCAGTGAAAATGTTTCAAAAGGCTTACCAGTGAGGTGGACAAAAAGACAAACATGGCGTCCAGTGCAGCGGCTCGGACAGCTGCTAGTGCGGCTAAAGTTGTTAAACCAATTTTCAGCCGAGATCTGGAAGAAGCCAAGCGCCGAGTTCGGGAACTGTATCGTGCCTGGTACCGAGAGGTTCCAAACGCAGGTAAAATATGCTTTCCCTGTCGTACTTGTACCAGCTGGATCGCACTGTCAAGGTCGTGCTAATGTAGCTAACGCTACCTGCCAGGCACTAGCTACAGATTAGCCAACGTAAGCTACATCCTGATGTCATACTTTATCTCACATACGATAAGCATATTTTTATGCAAGATAACCAGCAAATATTTGTAGTCGTTGGTCTGCATGCTCTGGTCTGTAACGCCAGTCCGGAACGTAAGGACGTCATTGTGTATAGAACAGTACTTTAAGCTAGCTGTGTATCTGCTGATTACAGTAGCTATATGTAAATCAATTTTATTATCTGTGGTAGCTACACAGTTAAGCTAGTTTATCATAACAGGAACTTTGTAAAATGGGCTGTGCAATAACGTCTACATTTGCAGACTGTTCAAATGATTCGGAATTAGGTTCGCCTGAAAAGTGACTGCATGTGTATCTACATCTTGTCGTATCCCACAGTTACTACCTTCCAGCTGGACATCTCAGCTCGCCAGGGGAGAGACAAAGTCAGGGAGATGTTTGAACGAAACAAGCACGTCACTGACCCGCGCGTGATTGACATGCTTGTCATTAAGGTTAGTTTGCATCCTAAGCAGTAAATGTACATAGTTTAAGATGTGACCTGCCATTCAAATAAAGGAGCTGTAACTGGAATAGTTGCAGTAAGAAAACCCAGATATGAAGACCTGTGAATGCTAATGTGTAATATTATTCTTAATTTATTCACTTGTTTACAATTCAGGGTAAGATGGAGCTGCAAGAGACCATAAATGTATGGAAGCAAAAGACCCACATAATGCGGTATTTCCATGAGACGGAGGTACCACGCTCCGCAGATTTTCTGTCCAGGTTTTATATTGGACATGACCCATGAACTGCACCCAGTACTTTCCTCCCTGGTTTGTCAAACAGCCCCTTATTGAACTGTAAATATAGATATGCTACCCAATCTTGTGTGAAATCGTGATTGTAATCATGCATTTATTTTGTGATTTAAAGTTTAAAATATGTGGCCGTTACTTTTCACTTGGACGAAGCGAGGCTCACCTAGTGCTCTCTTGCACTGCATAGCTCCAACTACTGCTTGGTCACTGCCAAAGAAGAGTGTTTTTTAAAAACTAGCCCTTGGGATCACTCTTTGCTGTGATCCATTAATGTTCAGAATCAACTTTAACTGCTCAGTACAAAATTATTTTGGGTGTAATGGTGCATGGTGGTATATGACATTACGGGAGAGAATACACTCTACAAAACCTGGACATTATAATTATATGAACGGGGAGCATTTAAGATCATGGGATATGGGTATAAAAATACATTGATGTGCAGTTGATATACGCATTAGCAATTTGTGCTCAGTGTGTCTACTGTAGACTGAAGGAGAGGAGCAAGGTTTGTGTGCAGTGCAGTGTAGTACAGGTCTTTAGTCCCTATGGGACAGATCGATGACAACATCCATCTAGTTACAACCAACAAGTTATATCAGCATGGTTGAAATTTACTCTACACATTCCTATTAAATTATCAGTTTATTTCTTTTGTTAGCCTCTGATAAGATTATGATTCAACGTGGATGACATATTACAAATTATTTATTAGATCTGTTGACACAAAACAAATATACCACAGCTTGTAATAAAGAGCACCAACCGTCCTTGTTGACCATATCAGAAACCACCAAAATAGGTCCCAAATAAATCAACCTCCCTAGTATGTCTGAAAAGAATAGCACTATTTTTATTAATAACTGGATAAATCAAGTACTACTTTGGCAGATCGAAGAGTTTACTTGTGTGTGTGTGTGTGTGTGTGTGTGTGTTTGCTTGCACATTAATATGTATGTAATATATAACACATTCCAAGTGTTATCAATGCATGCGAATATTATCTCCAGTAAGGAAAAATTATCACTTTTCAAAACCCACTTTGTATCCAAGCAGGCACACATTACAAGGGACAGCAGGAGAAAGCACTGGAGCTATAAAGGCATTGTTGAGTTTGAGTCATCAAGTCTTTTCAGCATTCACATCTTCCAGTAGTCATTCAGTGGTAACAACATTATGCTCTGTTGAGAGAGAAAAACAACAGTAATAGACCTAACCTTCCCTGAGGTAAAATGCAATCATAATATTACTTCAATTTTGGGAGATCTAGCCCGGGGGATTTATTTTTTAAGATACAGTTCACCCAGGTCATATAATATTTTGGGGCATACAGACCCTTCAGTCATCATCATCATCATCCTCTGGGACAAAGATGTCATGTTCTTCCAGCAGCGCAGCAAAGTTCTTGCTGATGAGAGTTCCAACATACAGGAAGGGGATCACTACCATAGCAATCCGAAAAAGGCCAAAGGAGGTCTGGACAATGATCAGTATTCCATCACAAAAACATGTCTAGGTTAGTCCATGTTTTGACAGAAAGCCTGCAATGTTGTGTGATTTTATATACAATGACACAACCACCAAAAATCATGTCATTAATAATGTACACCAAATCTTTAATGCTTAACATTTTTTTACATTTCTAGTAAAATACCAGGTAGGCTTAAATAAATAAATTAAAGGTGGGATATATTCCAACCCGCAATGCTTTGTGTTTTACTTCTAAAACATAACGTTGATTCCACTCCCATACAATTTGTTTTCTGAAAAGTGAATGCATACCTGTGGGGGGCGTAAATATTGTTACCCCGGTTTGATTGAATTTAACACTTAAGATTTACGATGACTTCTATCGTTAAGAATCAAGTAGTAACTGTATATGCGTCGTAGCGTTTTTTACTTCCAAATATATCTTGCTGTTAATAATCTAAAAATTATAATATAAATGCAATTTTATATAAAACACGTAATTTTTACATTGTGATAAAACCTGTACATGTCATAATATCAAACTGCAAACATAAAGGCAACCACGTTGTTCACCTAATGCCTACACATATATTAAGTAAAATCGAAAATTTACACATCGTTTTTATGGAATATTGACTCAGTCTTTCTGGCTAATCGGTATTTGTCATATAGAATAATGTGGAAACCTTTTTGAGGACTCACCTTCTTGGGTTTTGGCAAAATACCACCCGATGGTGAGTACACCACTGTTCGGTACTTAGTTAGTGCCGCTCCTAAGTTATTTACATACATGTTTGAATAACATTTTGGTACACGATTGCTTTTGAACACGGTCAGTCTAGCCAGACGAGCTAAGGCCGGCGCCATATTCCGAGGCTTTGATGTTTGCAGCAATGCGGTTAGTGAAATCATTGGGCGCGTTCGAGTGATACGCCTAAAGTAGCCGACGAGTAGAGTTGGGGGACGTACCTAGAACAGCGATACTGTATGTCGACTTGAATATGACGCAGCTGGCTGGTGACGCGTTATTTTATGGGGGGGGGGGGGGGGGGGGGGGGTTCTCCACGTCTGAATCTGTCCTTAATTAGAAAGACATTATGAAATCAGAAGTGTTTTGGCTTTCCAGGCCGAAGAATCCTTCTATAAAATGTTGGTAGTGATTAGGTTTTACAAGTTTACTGATAAGTATAATATACGTGACGAAAGAATGGATAGTTGTGCCTATCCCCAGCGAGGAACATTATTTTGAGGGCAAAGAAAATATGAGCTATAGATGGAGATTTACTGTATTGGTTGCATCCTAGTGTTACAGATTCTCCAAATCTACAATAAGACAGCACCTCAACAATAATAACCTATTTGGAAAAGGTGGCCAGAAAAAAGCTTTTATGGAGAAAAATAGAGCTCTCTGGCAATTTTTGCCAAAAAACATTGCTAAACCATTGCTAAGTGAATGCTTGTCTTTTTATTGAATGTTTCTCCACAGATGTCTTTTATCCAGTCAGCATTTTAAAGCATGATAAACAATAATGTTGCTTTGTTGGTTGGTGTAGTGAGCCCTGTCATCTGAAACTAAAACGGGAAAAGCTTTGGGGCGATTTGTTTTATTAAAACAAATCGCCCCAAAGCTTATTAGCTGACATTTTTCAATATGCTACATTTCCCATGATTGATGAAGCAAAATTATTTTTTGTATCATTTATTGTGTATTGAGCTGCAACTTAATTCTACACCTTTAAACAAAACACTCACTTTGTAGGTAACAAGAAGCAGTCACATTCTTGTCTTGTATTGGAAATGTTATTCTTCAAGTTGTGCCAAACAAAAAACTATTTTTGCAAAGTTAAAACATACAACTCCTAAATAAATGTAATTGTGCATAGAAATGTATCGTTTAACTTTGCAATAACAGCTTTTTTACTTACATTTAAACACATTCCTGTTTCAGAATTATTCTGTTACTGTGGAATTACCCTAAATGTTTTCCAGTAAATTGGCATTATATACACGGAACAATATCCAGTATCCCATACACAGCCCTCAGCAATCAAGTATAACAGTTATTGATTAGAGAAACTCAAAACTTTTAGTACCAAATCAATACTGCATAGAAGAAAAAAAATACTGACCCTCCTTACATAACTGGGTAATTCTGCCTAATCACAGACATCAATTGCTTAATTTAGTGTGTGTGTGTGTGTGTGTGTGTGTGTGTGTGTGTGTGTGTGTGTGTGTGTGTGTGTGTGTGTGTGTGTGTGTGTGTAATGTATTTGTAGAGAAAAACTGGTAATTACTGCTCACGCAGCCGATTGAAAATACAGTAAACAAGTGGTTATTGTGCCAATGGACATTTTACACATGCGGAATATTCCAGTCAATGTACATGATCTGTAGGTGTTTCCTGGATATGCAGACTTATTTACATATTTTGATATCAGTACACCCCAAACAAGGTAAATAGGAATTGATATATTACATTAATATTTAATGTAATACATCTTTAATAAATAATACAATTCATAAAACATTTAAATGAAATAAAAACAACATACTGTAAAACCAAAAATAAATTCTGTGAAATGAGTAACAATGGAAATAAAAAATTGTACTTGGTGGACAAAAAAGGAAATCTATACAGCTTGAGTCCCTTCACTTTGTTTCAAGGTGTGTTTCAACAGGTTAGGGTGTGTTCCCTTTAGTGCCACTATTGATGTAGAACCAGCAAGTGGTATCTCCTCTCTACAAAGGAAACGGAGTGTTTCATGACACAAAACTAGGCAGATTCCACAAACAACATGTCATAAAAGCCTATTTTACCTAATATTGTTTGAAGGTGAGACGCCTGAAGAACTTGTTAATCTCAAAAACTCCTGGTCTGACAGGACCCCCAGCAGTGGTGCTCTCTCCCAGCCTCACAATCTGTCCAGCAGCAATTGCTGCCCTGAGGCTCATGCTTTTCACCACCCGAGACCCAGGTCCCAGGCCAGAGGTAGGCCTGGAGGATACAGTAATGTAGGAGGCATCCTTCTGCTGCTCCATGTAACTCACTAAGACAGAGAGCAGGGAGAAACAGTTGATATGCAGTGGTACATCCATAATCACGGCCAAAATGATATACAAATACAGCACTCATTACCTGCAGCAGTAAGTATAGTGTCCGTAGTGCTGACAAGCTCCAGAAGGATTGTGGGATATGCAGGATGCAACATGAAGAGCTTTCTGATGACTGGCATGGCTGGAGACGCCCCTGGGGCAACCTGCTAACAGCACGTTTTTAGACATATTTCAAGTATTGAACGACATTATTATATATGAATTATTACATGTGTGTCTATACTATTGAATGATGAACAAACATCTCTCACTGACATGGTATTTCTGCTCCTTATAAGAACTCTAAAGGACTCACAGTTGTCTTTGTGAGGTTCTTCTGTGGTCTCAGAGGGTCACCGGCCCAGAAAAGGAAAGCTGACTGACCAGAGGTTGTCATGATTGAGGAACCTTCCAGGTCAAGGCGTGGGCAAATAAATTCTGTCTCCCATAGACTACGCCCTCTGGCTCCATCAATCACCTGAATCTGATAGAGAAGGATGTTAAAAAGGTACAGCAGCCTGAGTACTATAATGGCTGTATGTCCCACAGATTGATGGTAGGGTATTATTAATGTAAATGGGATTATCTGGTAAATCATACCTTTCTCATTCTAGGGGCCCCAGACTTCTGAACGAGGAGATCTGGGATTCTGTCATCATTGAAATGGCCTGGTGCTGGTCGACTAAGACAATGATAAATAATGCACGTTATTTAGGTTCTTTATCTTCAAAGTATGCCTTCAACTTTCTTATTGATCTTGGTGACTTTTTAGCATTTCCTACCCGTGTATGGCTGAGAGGCTGAGGGTCCACTCAGTGTGTGCGTCCTTCTCTCTCAATACAGAGAGCTTGCTGGAGCCACACACCAGCACCCAGTCACTCTGGCTGGAGTTGAGGTTGGAAAGGGTGTCCAGGCGATTGTGGTTGTTACACAAGCCAGCCACTAGTGGGAGCAGGAACTCCACTTGCTCTGTTCCACTGGACAGAGGAAAAAAGCGAATGCATTCACATTTTAAACATTTTAGTCATTTCGGAAAAGCTATTATCCAGAGCAACTTACAGTTAGCATACATGAAATAGCTCCGTTAACGGTTTTTCAAAAATGTACAATTTGTAATTGTGTACCCAAGGACATTTGTCAGCCTTACCTTGAGATGTGTATGAGAGACGAGTAATTGTTTTTCCTAAGCTTCTCCCAGACAGGGTCCTTCAGTCTTAGGCCAGGGGATATAGGTGTTTTTCCAGTAGCCTGAGTGTAAATATCTCTCAGGGATACAGCCTCTACAGTGCCTAGGGTAAGTATAGCAAATACATTATTACACATTTGGTCATTTTAAACTATAAACTGTGTACTTAATATAACCTGAATACTTTACCTACACTAAACAAAATGTAGTGCGATATAAACAGAATCCTTTACCTAGACCAAACAGAATATAGAATGCGCCCAGCTGTGTCTCGTGAAGTAAAGGACCAACTAGCTTGCCCGTGAGGTTAAAGGTTGTGAGGTTAAAGGTCACAGGATGTCCAAGCTGAGCTCCAGTCAGTCCGGACAGCAACAGCAGTGACAGGTCAGACACCTGAAAATGAACCAGGCAATTATATGAACATTTTAGACTGACTGGAAAATAACTGTAATTAATGGGCATATGAAGATAATTACCAAGCCATTTCCTCACTAATGTACATACACTGGCGAAACAAAATGGACAAAATACAACTGAGAATCATCTCACAAAATGGATTATGGATTGCAGCGTCATGATTTTGTCAAAAACGTGGCATAACAACAACATAACAGAACTGGAAGTGTGCAATGTCTTCAGAGCAGATCAGATGAAGGAGGATTCCAGCAAGACTAACTTAATCAGGGGTCACTGCTCAACTTATCTGGAGTACCTGATGATTAGATGCAGGCTTTTTATTTGCCTCGGGAGTTTACATATATTGTTGTCATGGCAGTCTACATACCCCCGGATGCTAATGCCAAACTAGCAATGAAAAAACTGCAGGCTTCCATTAGCAAACAGCAGACAGGACACTTGGATGTTTTTGGGGGATTTCAGATGATTTCAATCATTCAAATCTGAAAACAGTTTTCCCCAAATTCCACCAAAATGTCTCCTGCTCCACCAGAGGAGACAACACGTGTAAACAAACATTCTGGAGGCTTACAAAGCCATTCCCCTCCCCCACCTGGGACATTGAAACATATACTTCTACACATGCTTCGTCCTGCCACCCCCCAACACTAGATCCCTACCAGTTTGCCTACCGGTTGAACAGGTGTACAGAGGACACCATCTTCACAGCTTTATACTCTGCCTTGACTCCCTTGGACAAAACCAAAACCTATGTGAGAATGCTGTTCATAGACTTTAGCTCAGCATTCAACACGGTCATCCCCTCAAGGCTGGTCAACCAATTCCATGACCTAGTGATCAGCCCCTATTTCTGTAACTGGACTTTGGATTTCCTAACTAACAGATTGTCAGGTAAGACAACTTCACCTCCTCCATCCTGATTCTGAACACTGGTGTTCCACAAGGCTGCGTGCTAAGCCCCCTTCTGTACTGTTCACCCATGACTATGTTCCTGTACACAGTTCCAACTCTATTGTCAAGTTCCCAGACAACACTGCGGTGGTAGACCTGATAAGTGACAAAGACAACAACCTGGCCCTCAATGCAAAGAAAACCAAGTAGCTCATTGTGGATTACAGGCAGTCTAAACGCTGCAGTCACGTCCCAGTTCTCATTAATGGCACTGAGGTGGAGCGTGTGTCCAGCTTCAAATTCCTGGGTGTCCACATCTCTGAGGACCTCTCCTGGACCCACAACACCTCAGCCCTGATCAAAAAGGTGCAGTGGTGCCTGTACCTTTTGAGGAGGCTGAAGAAGGCCTGTCTGTCCTCTAAGATTCCTGTGAACTTTTACCACTTCACAATTGAGAGCATCTTGACTACCTGCGCCATAGTGTGGTTTAGAAACTGCTCCATAGCCAACCAGAAGGCCTTGCAACAGGGTGACACCGCTTGAAAATCCGTGCAAGTGGTGTCTGCATAGGGCAAGTGGCATCATCAGAGACCCTTCACATCTATGCCAAACAAACTGTTCACCCTCCTTCCATCAGGCAGGCAGCTCAGGTCTCTTCGGTCCCGCCCAACAGGCTCAGGAACAGTTTCTTTCCATCTACTGTAACCCTGCTGAACTCTGTGTCTCAGAGAACTATGTGAAACCTTGTTGCACTACTCCCTTTGTACTACTCTGTCACTGCCTTGCAATGATGATAAAGTTTTCAGTTGATACATGTACGTGTCTAGCTTCGGAACCTCACTGCTGCTATCCCTGCATTTCAGTAGCACATGCACCTTGCGCATTCAGTTAGCCTCTTTACTCATCTAGAATTGCCTTCATGCTAGCATTTTTACAGTTGTTACACATGCATGTTTCCTTCAATTTGCTTCGATGGCACATCTAGACTGCCATTTCTGCACAACTATTATCCCACTTGTAACATACATTATACTTAATACTTGTAAATGTTCTGCCCTCCTCTATTTGCCTTACTAGTACATTTAGTTCTGCCATTTGTACTGCATTTGCCTTCATTGCACATCTGTAATTTCCAGTAGTAATATATAGATATACTTATTACTTGTATATTTTCTGTCCTCTTGTATTTGCACTTCTGATGCTAACTGCATTTCATTGTACTGTACTTGTACAGTTAAATGACAATAAAGATTAATCTAATCTAATTAGGGTGTATGCGCTACATTAATCAAATGTTTTTATAGTGTAGTAATCGTCTTATTACTATTATAATTAATATGTTTAGGTGTCCGGCCAGAGGTTGTCATACCTGGTCGACAGGTAAAGTAGCAATCAGCAAGTCAGGAACACCATCACCTTGTAGATCTGGAACGGAGATAGCTTGTGACTCGATTTTTCCTGGGGCTACAGACCACAGCTTACTACCTGATGGTGGAAATAAGAGGTGGTCATCTTACTTGAACATTTTTTTAAAAATCACCAACTGCACATTATTTCTGATTACAAACATCAACCGCTACAATGATCATGTTTGTAGCCGTGAAACTGAACCATCCTCTCTGTTGTCTGACCTGTTGTGCCATTGACAGCGGTGAGGTTTGCAGAACCACTGAGCAGACAGACGGGGCCGTTGGCCCTGTCTCTCAGGCCAGACAGGGGAATAGCACTGTGGGGGAAGGCTCTGAGGGCAGCACCCCCTGCTGGCAGCGGTGATGGGTGGGCTTCGTACTGCAGGCCACACTGGATGGACTCTACAGGCTCCCTGAAAACTCTTCTCCATAGCACCTCACCGCTGACTGCAGACAGTGCCAGCACACTATGCACTGGAAGAGGCAGAAAGGGAGACATGGCGGGGTTGATTGTGTGTTTTTTTTTGCCATGTACATTAGAGGTTGTTTGTCTCTAGTCTGAAAGTTCTATTTAGCCAGCAAGGCACTCACTGCAGTGCATTTCACAAAAAGTTTTGAACCATTTCACATTAAAAATAAGAAAATATGTTTTTGCTAATAACACTATTGTTGTTTTAGACAGCTTTGCTGTGGTAATTCCTGTCAAAATTCAACATTCTGGTAACGTGACGTCCCTGATGGCAAGATTAACTAGATATGACAATTCATATTGCAGTAAGTATAACTGAAGACCTGAGAATGCCTGGAAAAAAAACACAAAACATCCCCTTACCTTTGTTGTTCCCCACAGAACTGGAAAGATGGGAGGTGTTACTCTTTTGAGTTACTCCTATTAGCACATCCTCAACTGAATCATTGTTGACATCCAACAGTGCAAGAGGAGGTGGGGTAACACCTAAAGTAAATAAAACACATTGTCACTACTATTTATTCAACCATAACTGCAGTTGCTTGGATGACATGCTGTTAAAATAATCACTGTTTTCAGTTATCATAGCTTAGATACCCGAACACAAACAGTCAGCAAATTCAAACAGTCAAAGACAAACAGTCAGCGTTGTGTTCTCAACTGCTTTCTCAAACAGTTTATTGTAATGCTGACTGTGTGCTTGCCTTAATCCAAAGCATTACATTTCACACAGTCTAACTGGTCTGACCAGACCTGTATCTTTGTCTACAGGTCCAAGTGACTAACAAAATCTAGGTAAAACTACTGCATAATAAAAATCTAAATTAATCTCCTGTTCATTCTGGGTCACGATGTCTTGAAGGACCAAAATGTATTTTGCGCCATTCATTATTCCCTAAATCCTGGTCATTTTCCCAGTCCCTGTCGATGATAAGCAGCCCCACCGCATGATACTTCACTGTAGAGATGGCTTTAGCCAGGTGTTATTATTCCTCATATACTCAGTGTCCTATCGGACAATTATATAATTGCTAATGTGTGCAGGATTCATTAATTGATGAAGAGTAAAACTGACCACTCAATCAACCTCAAAGCATAGCTCAACAAGCAATGGTAAAAATTGAGTCAGTGTAAAAACAGCTAGACAACTTCATTCTCTACTCTGCATAAGCACAATATAAACAAATGTGGAAATGAGACAGTTTACAAAATCTTACCCTATATAAACTGATTTACTCAAGCCATTCACAATGTTATGAAATCCCTTTCTTATGAAAATGTGTTGATGTTATGTAAACATAACACTTTACGGTTAATGTTCTGTTCATTTGATAAGAACTGGATTTGAAGTTTTGCATTACTGGGTCAAAGATATGCCATTCAGATTAAAAAGCAAGAGCTGACAAGATCTTCTGGGGGAAAAAACGTTTTTTCATTGTTTTGCTATTGATACTTTCAAAAAATGATACATGCTACTGAGTGATAAGTGATAACGCACGTCACTCACCTCCCACATGATCACCAAGCTCTTTCTCCCACTGCGGTTGTTGGTCCAGCTCCCCCTGCTGGCAAGGAACCAGAAAGGCACACAACAGCACCAGCATCATGACACAGACGAGAGGCACCAGGAAAAACGCGGCACGGATGGCTCCCCTCACGTTAGCTTTCTTTCCTTCTGGGTCAACACTGGCACTAACACCGAGTCCAGAGCCACCTGAAGCACCAGGGCCTCTTCCGTCCTCCACTCCTCCATCCCTGTTTGTCTCCCTCTGGCTCCAGTACTGCAGGCCCTTCTCCGCTTTCTCCTGCCTAGTTTTTCCCGGGAGCCGCTCTCTCCACTTGTCCTCCTCCTCCTCCTCCTCTGCCCCATCTTCATCCGTGACAAGCCTCCCTGTTCTCCCACCCCTCAGCTCTGAGGTGCTTGCTCCTGTGCAGTTGCCCCTTCCCAGGCCATTGGGGGGGTAATTGAGGACTAGGTCGTCATCCTCACTGTCATCCTCACTGTCAGCCTGTGTGAGAGGATCATACTCTCCCAACTCAGAGCACTTCTTCCCTGGTGGAGAAACACACACGTCTCTTTAACAGATGTCTTTCCTCTAGCATTTGTTTTTCAGCGGCAGTTGTAAAGGAAGACATCTTTCTGCTAGTGTGCTAACACTACTGGAAACTGCATAATCAGCAGTTAAATTGCTAAAATGTTGCATTATTTATTTAATTGTGTCTCTGAAGAAATGTACAGTATGTAACGTTTCTTTACATATTTTTATAGAGCGCTGGCCATGATTACAAAGTGGTGAGGAACTCCAGTGTACTGAATACAAGGAAAACACTGGATAATGGATCTGCCCCAGCAAAAATGAGAGCCTGGTGGTGCTCAATAGAATGATACGTAGCAACATATGACAGGGACATTACTCAGATATTGTTTTAATGCCACATTTATTCTGTCATAGTAACATATAATTATTGAATACAGGTTTATGTATTTACATCTTATGCTCTCCTTTTAAGAGCATAGGTCAAATGGAAATTTGACCAGGTAAAATTAGAACACATTTTCATACCAAAATTACACACATTTCCTGTTGTTATGTAAGCCACTTAACCCCACAATGTAGAACACCTGCCGGTTCTACGGTATCACCAACCTCGCTGGTGGTTTGTAACTGGAACTTACTTATTATTTTCTATTATTCTTTTTAATATTTTGTTGGGATATTTTATTATTGTTAACTACAGGACAAAGGCCAAGAGATGATATGGAGAGTCAACTCAAGAAGTTTTGGCAACCTTTATATAACTATACAAAAGTAAATGCAAAACATAAACTGCACAGAGAATTACTCATAGTGTGTGTGTCAAGCCCTGACATAGAGTACGCTCTTTCCCTTAATTAGGGCTTGGACAGTTCTTGTTATAATTGCCTTAATCTGTGTTGATCACACTTTAAGTTCCACCTTCAATTCGCTGGTCACTGTATCAGGTTTCTGTTTTTATATTTGTTTCTGAGTTTTGTGTGGTTTCTTTGAGTTTCTTTTTTGCAGTTCTCTGTACTACTTGCACCTGTATCCTGTATCCCATCTTCCTACCTAAGACATGAAGTTGAAAAGTATCTGACGTGATGTTCAAAAGTATCCTACGTAACCAGATGTTCAAAACAGGAACCATTGGCTTGTCTAATGCTATAGCGACTACTTGTCATGGCCCAGGGGCCTGCAGGCTCAATCGTGGTTGTTGGACAGTAAAAACGTTCTCTTGTGAGCATGTACATTCTGGCAAATAGTTACTGGCTGAGGGACCTGTGTAATAAGAACAGAATGACTTGGGAAGTTATGCTTTGGGGGACACCTAGATCTTTGACTGTCTAGTCCAGTCCTGTTCACAGTTGACCAATTAAACTTGGCATTAAGCATAAATTGGATGAGGGAAAAATGTGAAGAGAATCTGCATAAAATTTCAAGAAAAATATATTGAAGCTAAAATAACAGCAAGAAAAACATGTTTGGGATACTTCTGCAATTTTAGCTGCTGCATATCTAGAATTCCCCTTAGTATTTGCTGATCATTTTCAGGAACTACAGGTTCCGATGCTCAGGCTGCGAACATAAACTTTCTAACCTAATGGCACAACATCGCAACATTTACGGAAACGCTTGCAACACAAATTCAACAGAGCAGACAGGGTTTTTTCCAAGTAAATAGAAGTGCAAATATATTCCTTATTTGTTATTTTTAATCTTACATGAAAACTGGCATTCTAGCTATTGTCTTAAATAGCTGAAACAGTCATACAACCACGTGAAATCCATACTTTGAATAAAAACGTATTTGGCCTAAAAACTAAACTTTTTACTCAAAATAACACATATATAACTAGTAAGTCAATGCTGCTACGACATAATTGGTTCACACATCTTGTGATTTGGTACTAGCTATGTAAACTGAGATTCTATGAGAAAACAAGTGGGTTGTCTTATTTCCGACGTTTTTATCAAAAGTATTAATTAGCAGACCTGCCTGAAGGACTGCAGCTGTACAGGGCAACATGGGTTTGAACAATTAACATTATTCTACGTATCGACTGTTCATTCTAACATTAGAATGAAAGCTAGAACAAATTAAATATGCTCAGCAATTCTCAGCACAGTTGACGAATATTCGGCGGCGTCTAACTAATCCCCGCGTAATTGATATGAATTATAAACAACTATACTTATTTAGCTAGCAGCAGCCCAATGGATATCTAATGTGAATTAACACAGATAACATGAATGAGGAACACGAAATATAAAGTATGATGTTGTTATGACAGCGAGCAACGAAAATTAAGCATCGTATTCAACACAGGTTACTGTACTGTATTACTGTACTGTATTAAATGTCACGTTACTGTATTTTAGCCATGCCAGATAATTGGGCTATAGGAATTATTATCTTGTTAAGCCTGAATGAAAATAAATGTCAAACATTGACAATAATTGTCTTATTTTTTACAAAATTCAGAACTGTCAAATGAGAATTGCTTTAGCTTAGCAATCGAAAATAGCTTTCACCTGTGTTCAAGGTAATATTGTTACTATAACTAACTACAGTACTGTACTGTAGGAAGCTAACGTTAGCTTGTGTACGCTAACGTAACGGAATAAAAACACAACTGATGAGACGAAACACGAGTAGAGATAACACAAAATTGTGGGTTATACACAACATAAACAACATATTAAATTAGTTTAATCAACATCCACCCGTATAGCCATCTACCTCTCAAATATTTGTAACGCGTTTCTTACCGGGCAATTTTAGAGCACGGGACAAAGCTGCAGCCATTGCAAATTGTAACGGCGCTGAGCTGCAGAATTTCTCTTCTCAAACGACGTGTGTGTGGGCTGTTTAGCTCAGTCAGTGGGGGCGTTCAAAAGAAAATGAATGACCTGTACTAACTGATCTCTAAATATTCTGACATAAAAATAACTAAATCCAGATAATTTTGAACCCACAGTGGCTTCAGAAAGTATTCAGACCCCTTCACATTCTGCATTTTGTTCCGTTATTGACTGAATTTATAGTTTCTAAATAGCCATAGCAAATCTTAGCAAGAGGCTCCCACCACCACGCTGCACCTTAGGGATAATATTAGCCAAATGATAAGTGCATAGCTGGGCACAGTGAATAATTATTTTGTTTTTTATTCACCCCCAGGGCTGCATACTTAGTCCCCCAGGGCTGCATACTTAGTCCCTTCCTGTACTCCCTGTTCACGCATCACTGCGTGGCTACACACAGTTCCAACATCATCCTCAAATTTGTGGATGACACTACCAGCCTGGGTCTCATCTCCAACAACATTTAGACCGCTTACAGAGAGGAGGTAAAAAACCTGGCTAAATGGTCCCAGGGCAACAACAACATCTCTCTCAGCGTCTGCATGACTGAAGGGATGATCATGAAGAAGTGGCAGGTGGGTTCAAGTCCCCATACAAATCAATAAAGTTGAAGTGGAGAGAGTATCCGTATTCAAGTTTCACAGTGCGTTCATCAAAGATGACCTCACTTGGTCCAGACAAAAGAAATCAGCAGTGAAAACTGCCAAAAAATTACTATACTTCCTGAGGAGCTGTAATAATAGATATAATTTGTAGGTTTTAATAAGGTAGTATTAAGGTATACAGTTCCTGTTAATATTTACATTATTTTACTGTTATTCTTTAGGAAGGGCTGTCCATTCCAAGACATTGCTGTCATGGTTGAAACCTTTTTGTCCCTGTTCCAAAGTGCAAAGCACCTTGGCTTTACCCTGGACAATAGCTTCTCATTCTCCACAAACTCCTGCAGTTTCATGCTGTACAACAACGGTAGAGTAAGAACTCACTCACATGCTTTCTGGTGTGAAAAGTGTTTCTTTGCTGTTTTACTCTTCATCTACTTATTCCCCTCTAACGTGACAATGTCAGCTGGTCATAGACCAGTAAATCAAGAGTTGTGTTTTTTTCACTCTGTTATTTAGGTCATTACTGTGCAATTCAAGCGATCCTGAATTTCCTCCCAGTCGACTGACATCTTCTGTTTTAATATCACCAACGGCCTCAAATGACATACCTGAGCTGTTGCCTTCCTCTAGTGCAACTGAGGTTAACATTGTTAATGTACTGAATATTTTCTGTCACTGAATTACAAAACAGAAGAAAATTATCTGCACAATGGATTATTGGAAACATAAAACTAGGCGTACAATCAATTATTGTGCCAGTACTAGTATATAGATGTATTTACTGTTAATAATTGTTTTCCTCTCACACAGTAGGACTGACATAAGCCTATGTTCATCATTGCAATTTAGCAGGCTAAACAATAGAGGGATTATTATCCCGGAAGACAGGGTCGCCTTTTGTCTTTACAGAGGTATACAGTCTAAAGTCTTAAATTATATAGTTAAGAATAAACATGTTGAACTTTACTTTATGAAACTAGCCAACCAAGGGCTTGGCAAAGTAGTCCCCTGAATAACCATTTAGCTAGCCCCGATAGTTGGTACCCAAGTTTTTCATTGTCTGGCGTTACATACATTTATTACATATGTTACCATACATAGGGACAAAATTGAACGTTTAGGACCCAAACCATGGGCCAACATTTTTTATAAATAGCAAAGATGTTACTGATCATAAAACAGGTCATAAACGTTTATTGTGTAATGTATTAGCTATGTAGTACTACATGTCAAGATTGACAGACTAATAAATAATAATATTTAGGCCAACCAAATGGTCCCACCTGTGGCTTGGGCCCAGGACAACGTTACCGGTTGTCCCCACCTGTTAGCGTCACTCCCCATACATATGTTAGCTAGCTTTTGTTAGGTACAGTGGATATCAAATGTCTAAAAGGGTCTACCACTTCTGATTCCGTTCTCACCTCAATCCTGATCAGAGTCCCCCTTCGCACTGATTAGAAGCAGCCCCATAGCATAATTCTGCTGCCGCTATGATTAACAGAAAATTCTGAGCCAATTTGGCTTTGTGCCAAAATATCATTTGTAATTAAGACCAACTGGATTTATAATTTCGTGCATGGCTTTGGGAGATTAAATGTGTTTTCTTCTAAAATATAAACGGGCTTAGATGTTCTGTTTAGTGAAAAATTGATTCTATTGTGCCGCCCTAATGTTTTGCAGGGATGTCCTGATCTTTGCAGTATATCTACACACCATGTCTTTTGCAGTAGATCCTTCCAAATTATTTTATATTCCCTCCCTGATTTGCACCTTTCAACAAGTTCCTTGTGTTAGCTTTTTGGACCACGACTATCTCTGCAGAATGAAACCAAGAAACCTTCAAGAAATTCCACAGGAATAGTTGATTTTTGTTCAGGGTTATCACTTCAGTTCATGACAGATGATGATAAATTAGCATTGTACATGATTTGCAATGTAATTGGTTGAACCTAAACACAGTTACAACCCCTTTTAAAAACATACCCAGACTTAATCAACCAACATGTTGGCAGTTTTGTAGTTTTATATTTTTTCCAAGAAATTGTCCATTTGTTTTTTTTTACGTAAATATTGTTTGTTACAGTATCTCATTTAAAAAATAAAAAAGACATGATTTTCTTCTTGATTTCAGACTTTGCACCTACCGAAATTGACATTTCAATTAGGGTGTCTAGACCGATGCTATCCACTATATTTTATTTATTGTTCAGATTTAAAAATACAAAATGTGTTAGGTTACAAATTTCCAAGTGAATCAACACACAGGGCATACTGTAAATGTTGATCCCACTGTGTATAAATCAATTCACAAATACATAAACACACAGACAATCAATAAAAATCACAGCTGAGTATTTGAACTGTCTAATCATTCAACACAATATAGTCCTGGTCCAGCCGTTAGTGCACTGATGGTCAGGCAATCATTCGTAATCACTACACAGTTGTTGCCCCATATCATCGAAGGCCAGCCACACACATACAGTATACTGTATCAACCTTCAATGATTATAACTGTCGCAATGATATGCACTCACTTATATATGCACATTTGTAATTGTCTGTAATTGTACATCACAGTTAAAATCTACTGTGCATAAAATCAATTAACAGGTTCCTAACTTTCAAAATAGCTCTACCATATAATATAAGGAGGCATTGGTCAGTTATAGAGTTTATATTTTGGTGTTTCTTAAAGGTTAGCCTATAGTTATTAACTAGAAAGAAGGCTACCGAATGACTTTTGAGGCTGAAAAAATTGCTATATTTGATGTGTCCAACTCTGCATGGGAAGATATGTAGTAGGCCCAGTGACCTTTTTGGTTGCCATAGTGGGTTGTAGGAAGTATAAACAGAGAAAAGAGATGAAGAACACAGATAAAAGGTGTCATTTTTACACATAGTCAGGAAGGAAGTGATCTGGTAAAAAAATGATCTGCTATATCATGCCTTAAATGCCCCACACACACAGACACACACTTACTTACTGTCTAACACTAACCTATATAATTTAAACATTCATGCTTTACAGTGTTCCTACCACTTTATGAAGTGTACAGTGTATTTTTATACAATGCTGCCAACTTGTTGCACAATGTAACATGTTGGTGGAAATTCCAGAAAACAATTTATAATCAGTAAAACAGAAGAGGACACTGGGCAGCAATTTATTACTTTGGACCTAATTGTATTATTCAGTAGAATCAGGAGTAGCTTTAATTGGTGCAAAGGTTCTGCGGCATAGATGTCTGCCACTCATAAGAAACAAAAATAAAAGCTGGAAAATATTTTCAAAAGGACGTAATGTGCCACATCACATTGCTGAACAACATGGTGATGAGAATTGTGACAGACCTAACATAAAAATGATGCTAAACTTCACACCGAGGGGCTTTGAAGCTAAGCTCCACCCTTGAGTAGAATGCCTATAAAAAGTATATATATCGAACACCTAATCAGGACGTAAGAGCCCAAGAAACGATTGTTTTCTTTTTTTATTTCGCCCAATTTTTAATGCCTGAATTTATGTTTGGACTGCTACTGATGCGACCAGGTTAACCAAATCACGAAGAACATACATGTATTAATTAAACATACAAATATGAAGGCAATAAGTATCTAAAACAATTATACTGATAAATGTGTTTGATTGTATACCAGCGATTTTATTTGGATGAACTGCTTCGTGCTATCGAGTTCCATGAAATTGAACTCCACGATTACTCCAGCACAGTATATAGAATTATATAGAAAAGTTATTTAGATCATCATACACCATATTACTGCTTCATAAGCTTTCAGATATTACGTTTTACTTATTTTTACAACATCGGTCGGGCAGATCCTTATCCCGATAGGCATCTCACAAAGTAGGTGAGTCACCTTAGCAGGCAGACCTGTACCCGTTCAAAAATTGCTCTCGCAAATTTGGGCGAGGACACGGGCGTCACCCCGCGTCGTTATTTTCCTTACTCATCAGTTTAAGGCATAACCAATCGATGGTCACGAAAACAACTTAGCTCTGAATGCAGACAATCACACTCATGGTGGGAACTATTGAATTCTCTTGTAAAAAATAAATAAACATTTGCATTGTGTTATTTAATCGCAATATATATTACATTATTATAGACTTTCATTGGTTGATTGCATACAGGTAGACAGACATATTTGATAAAATAGACACTTTAAATATTGATTTAATCAATTTTGAGCGCAAAGGTTCATGGGAAAGAATTAACGTAACCCAACCCCCAACCACTCACATAACTTAAAACGTTGCGAAAGAGCAATCGATACCAGAGGTACATATCCAAATATGAGCAGTGAATTGCTATTTTATTAGTTTCACGTTACAATGCCTTTTCTGATCAACAACTCATCTGATCCTAAAATCCCCCCCAAAAATGTAAGAGAAAATGTGTCTACATTATTATTTCAATTTGTCAGCCATCTATTTATTTAATTGTATGCGTAATTCCAAAAAGGGACCATGTCAAAAGTGTACTTTGAGAAGGAGAGTTCTATTAAATTATGAATTTAGTTTTGCTACTTTGACCCAACGGGATTTCCATCTGTTTTCTCTTTTTCAGCTTCCGTTGAAGATGGTGGATACTATGCAAAGACATTCGGCTCAGTCCGTATACTATAGAAAATAAAGTGTGTTTCGTCATGCTTAAAAGGGTGTGTCGCTATGAACACCAATAGGATTGCAGCTGTGTATGACTCGTCTGGCTTCCAATGAAATACAAAAACGAAGGAATCGGACATCTTTCGCTTCCTCTTCCATCTCAGTTTCCGCAGCGCACGCGCTTGAGTCAGTCAAAGAAGATGGCAGACATTTCTTTGGACGAAGTGATACGCCGACGCGGTTTAAACAATAAAGCAACGATTAAAAGGTATTGTGTTAGTAATTTAGGAGTTTGATTGCAATGTGTAAAAGTTCTGGTGCGTTATACTGATAGTTTCAGAATGCATTTGAATGAATAAATACATTTCCTAGAACAACTACAGCATTTCAAGTCTTCAGCCGTCCAGTCCAACGCCCGCCTACTTGTCTTTCATTGGTTTTCATGTACTGTTTCCGGCTCTATTCCTACAGGACACCATTTCTCTGGGTATCAATTAGTTAGCCACCTATCTATCTAGCTAGCTAGGTATTGCCTGGTCTCCGTTTAGCTACGTTAAAATAGTTATTTTATGCTTTTTAGTATTTGTAAATAGTTTACCAATCATTACCAGGTAAGATAGTTTCGGATAACACTTCGGATGCAATACATTTGCAATACCTTTAATAATACAGTAACCCCAAGCCAAAGGTGTGTAAACATATAGCTAGCTGACTAGCAACTAATAAAGCGTTGTAGCCTGCTCTGGTCTAAGCGCGAGGCATTTTCGAAGATGTAGTTAGCTACTAGCTAATGTTAGCTGCGCTAGTGCTTGTACACCAGAGATCCATATTGAATATACGACTAAATCAATTCCATTTTATTGTTCTGCTCTTATTATTTACGTTAGCGCGTTGCGTGTACCAAGCCCGTTTTACCATATTGTCAATCGATGCGCCCAATAGTGTGATTTGTGGATTTTCAGTACTGTTCAGGATGAAACAACCAACGTTGGTCTGTATTTTTGTCTTTCAGGCCTATGTTTGGTAGGGGCGCAGGAGGGGTCGGGAGGACCTTTGATGCGCGACAGAAAATTGGGATGACTGATGTAAGGCAGAGACTTGGTGGTGGAGGACCAGGAACAGGTAACAAAAACAAGACCTAGGTTTTTCATTAGTAAGAAACATTCAAAGAGATGACAATTTTGAAACTCAGACTATTATTACATTTTGACCAGCTTTTGAAGATGTAGTCAAGGTAACGGACCAAACTGGCAGCCAGTCAGCAGAGATCTAATTTTAATATGGCATCGATCACCATTACTTTTGATTTGGCTTGGAAATGTCATTCCTGTCTGGTTGTCTTTTGCAAACACTCATTTACAACAAACTTTCCAAACACACATGTTTACTCTATCTTTGCACATTATATTAAGTATTCTAACAGGTCATATTGGGCCATTGAAATTGTCTGACATTGTGGTCACTCATATCCTACACTTACTTTCTCCAGCTTTTCAAGTGAAGGATGCTAGAGAGAAGCTTGTCCAGAAGGACGCACGCTTCCGGATCCGTGGTAGAGGAGCAGGCGGGGTCCAGGATGCCCGACAGATGATCAACTCAAGAAAAGAAGGACAGAGTCCATTTAATGTTACCCCACAAAGCTTACAACATAAACCAGAGGCACAGATACAGGCACACATGCAGCAAATTCAGATACACACTACCAATGACATTGCCAGTGCAAATGCCAGGCAGTTTACCCCAAACCTACAAGGACAAAACATTCGAGCTGGAATTGTGCCCCCCACACCTAACAGAATGATGGATGCTCGTGATAGGCTGAGTCTTAAGAGGAGCTATGGAACTCCCCCAACCCAAGGAATGGTAGCCCCTATGAAGATCACCAAAACCATCCAGGTGAGGGATCACATTGGCAGTTGGCGCTGAACTTACGGTGATAGTCAGAGCAGGTCTACAACATGATCAGTGTAATATTATCTAGAGCCAAGAAAACATTTACACACATCCTCTGTATTTGCATAGAGTAGTTATTACATTGTTTCTGGTAGTAGAGGTGTAGCGTTGATGCTGGTGAACATTTATTATTTGAAGTTTGTTTTAAATTCAGTCATGCATGTTTGGGTCTATGTGTGAAGTTGGTAGCATCGGTATATTTTACATTCATATTTGTCCCTGGTGTTATGGTACTTTTAGGTGTGTGTGTGTGTGTGTGTGTGTGTGTGTGTGTGTAAAAATATGGGTGATGAGCATATAAGTAAGATAGCTTTGAATTACATTTGAACCTTTATTCCTCTGAATAATAATTGTATTTATATTTGTAACAGCAAAAGCCAGTAGGGATGTCAAGTGGAATCCGTATGAATGTGCCAAGCAGGAGTGCCCAGGTAAGGAAGGTCACTGTTAACCTGACTTCAGATTGTCTTGTTTTTAAATACTGTAGGTCTATCAACTGAATTTGGTTGTTTTCTGTTAGATATGTAAGCACTGTACCATTTGTCTTGCAGTCATTCTCAGGTGATGTTGATATGCCCAGCAAACCAATAAAGACCACTACTAGCAACAATATGCTGCAGTCACGGGTGAGCAGATTATGACAGACTTTATAACACTTGGTCTGTGGTGCTTTTCCCCAAATCTTTGTTTTTTTAAAGGCCTTACTGATTCTTATTTTTTACCTCATATATCACAACATTTTCTTTGCCTTCCACTTGTTGGCGAGTGTAAGATCAAAGGATATGCTAGAACAGATGTATTGTTTTTGCCAGCAGTAGTAAAACAAAATCACCCACTATCACGTTTTAAAACAAAAAAACAACACGATTTAGTTTGCTGACCTTGATTCAACAGTGACTTCTACAAAACCACCATTCAATAATGGTTGTGTATAACACTGTCTGACATGTAGTTGCTGTATCTCCAATTGTGTCCAGTTGGGTTGAGATCAATATCTCCCATAGGTGTCCAATTGGGTTGAGCTCAATATCTCCAATGGGTGTTCAATTGGTTTGCAATCTGGGAACTGTGAAGGCCATTGCCTATGGTTCACATAATTTGAATACTCAAAACCATTCAGTGACCTTATGACCCATGTATGGGGGCATTGTCATCCTGGAAGAGACACAATAATTAACCCTCTTTCTAAGTCACCAAGATCCTATCTTTTGCCATCTTGATTCAAAACTTAGGTAAACTGGGCCTGCTCAACATCTTTATACATGTCACAGCATTATTGTAACATGCGGGCATCTGCATGTTTGTTCTTATGTTCTCTCACCATTTTATTTAGGTTTTTTCTTTAATTTGTCACCCCTGTTTATGAAAATGATTACTACTTTTCTTTAGTGGGTGTACTTCTGATATTGCTTTTCTATTGATTTGGTTTTTTCAACCACTGGAGTATGACTTTAGCATTAAATGCCATCCCCCAACACATATAACCTTCAGTAAACTCTTTTCCATTCATTTATTTTCTGTTTTCCTTCCACAGCCTGGCACCATGGGCTCACCTTTCTCAATGTCAGCCCCTATCACTAAAGTAGTGAAAAACGATGCATACACTGCCCCTCGTCCCCCAGTACCCGTTGCACCCACAAGGCCCAGTCCCAGTGTTGGGGCTTCTCGTTCCTCAGCTCCTGCTTTACAGCCTGTCTCCAGGACCCTGCAGCAGACAGGGCCTGCAGCAGAGCCCAGCTCCCAGCCTCTTCCACCCCCACAGGTCAGTCACAGTATATTTCTTCAGCCATTACTGGAACACTGGAGTATATGAGGTCATCTCTGGAAGAATTCGGAAAGCCTTCGGGTCAGGATTCAACTTACATCTCTCTTGCTAGCGATAGTCTAGCATGGAGCTTAACGTTGACCTTTAATGGCTAGATTTGTTGATGTTTGTACTGTGTACTCATTTGCTTCCCTAATGTTTTCCAGCCTGCCTTTAGTCCTCTGGAGGGTACTAAGATAACAGTGAATAATCTGCACCCACGTGTGACTGAAGAGGACATAGTGGTAAACGCAGATTGTTTTATTTCATATTCCTTTTGTGGCTGTTTGTCATTTGCAAGCCTGCTTATGGTGCAGCCGTGACTCATTCAGCACGCCCAACTGACCTTTTCCCTCTGTTTGTGTGACCGTCCACAGGAGCTGTTCTGTGTGTGCGGTGCCTTGAAGCGAGCGAGGTTGGTGAAGGTGGGGGTTGCTGAGGTGGTGTTTGTGAGGAAGGAGGATGCTGTGAGCGCCTACAGGAAGTACAACAACCGCTGTCTGGACGGTAAGGGCCTCCGGGAAGGGCAGCATTATTTCGAGGTTGATTGTGGGCCTCCGGGAAGGGCAACATGATTTCGAGGTTGATTGTGGGCCTCCGGGAAGGGCAAACTTATTTCGAGGTTGATTGTTGCGGGCCTCCGGGAAGGGCAACATGATTTCGAGGTTGATTGTGGGCCTCCGGGAAGGGCAAACTTATTTTGAGGTTGATTGTTGCGGGCCTCCGGGAAGGGCAACATGATTTCGAGGTTGATTGCATTTCTGGGCACTAGCCTCTGTTCATGATGTAAGAGATGACTAGTGTTCTGAAAAGGCAACAGTTTTACTACCCCCCCCCCCCCCAAAATAATATATTTTTATCTTTCCCAGGCCAGCCAATGAAGTGCAATCTTCACATGCAGGGGAATGTCATTACTTCCGACCAGCCCATTCTTTTGTAAGTCTCTTTCCTTCTGTTATGTTCATACGGTTTGTGAAAACTGTGATGTGCTTATTTTGTTCCTTTCCAATTGCTAATTACAATGTCGGTTGTCTTGGATCATCACAAGAAACCTTAACATTAGTTCCACTACCATACCACGCTATTGTTTGTTTAGAACAGCCGCTAGGGTTAGATTGTATGTGCTTGTAGCTTCCAGTATCGGGCCAATACTGGGCTCATGTACTTGTACTCATAGAAATATGCCGATACCATGTCATAGAAACATTAAGTGAAACTCAATGGTTGTTACCTCTGGCCGTACAGAATGTAGATCTCACTGGTAAAGCCGGAAGACGGAGATTTCAGCATTGACACAAGTAAAGCAGAGCTGCTCTGCTAAGTTGTCAAGAGGAAAGGAAAAAAAACAATTTAACACAAGCAATTTGGTCAAACATCTTTGGATACAACAGCACAGAGTTCAAGGAGTATGCTAATGCTTGCAGCGCAGAACCACAACAACAACTAACTTTGCAGCAAACACTGGAGAAGTCAAATAACATTTTCAGAGACAGCCCGCAGATAGAAAAAAATGAGTTAATTGCACTTAATGACCAGCGATTGTCGGTTGTTGATAATGTCGGATGTTGGTGGTAATAGTCATTTTTATGGGAGAATATTGCCTTATTAAAGCTGCACTAGTTAGGATTATTTCAGTTCAGAAACAATTAAAGCATTTTTGCAATTACTAAAAGGTAACGCTGGTTACCTTTAGCGTTGACACGCTGGTTACCTTTAGCGTTGACACGCTGGTTACCTTTAGCGTTGATTTTAGTGCAGGGTTTCCCGACCCATACATTTGGAATTTGGAATTGACATTACCAGTGCAAATTTCACAGTCCAGAATTTGGATTTGAAAATGAGCTTTTACTGTCAGAGTTGTTGTGACTACCAGAGGACTTGGCATGATGATTGCACATCATTCTGCTTTTATGTTGCATTTAATCTGCTTAATTGATAGGTTAAACTGTGATTGCAGTAAATGCTCACCCATTACTATGACTAACATACAGACATTTAAACTTACAGATCCATCTCAGAGGCCCGGTTCCTTAATAACATTTTATTTTAGAATGAAAAATGTATTTAATTGTGGCACGTCTGAACCTGCATCAAACCAAATCACAAGTTTAGATCCTGCGTTGTATCAGAGCCTATGTAAGTTCTGTTACCATTTCTAAATGGTTCATGATACCTGCGCATCTACTTTAATGTTGCCAGATATACTTTAACAGTTTTGTGCTTTGAACAGTCAATGCAGTTGGCCATTATAGATGAGCCTGCATAAAAGGACAGCTGCCCCTTTCATGGGCTGTACTCTGCCTGTGACTGGAGCACAAGACTGTGCAGGATATGGTAGCTCTCTTCACTTTTGAAGTACATAAATACCCTCAAATTAAAGCTAGCGGAGTTCAGATCTAATATGTTGGAGTAGAGCCACAAGAATTTCACTTTACCCATACTTAAAGACCTCACTGTCTCATGTTTTCTTTTCCTATAGGAGGCTCAGTGACACTCCCGGCAGTGGCAGGAAAGAAGGCCTTCCCCACTCGCTGTCCCGTCCTGGGGGTCGCCCAGCCTCCTCTCAGCCCACTCCTGAGGTGGATCCCCAGACTATCCTCAAGGCCCTGTTTAAATCTACTGCCCAAAACCCTTCTACAACTGAGTCCCCCGGTTCACAGTCCACTGCCTTCCGTATCAAGATATAACTTTATTTGAAATATTTTCACCCTCCTGTTGGATAGACATCAACTGACATGCTAAACAAATATGATGCTGTATATACATTTCACAGGTTGTTGTCATGTTGCAAATCATTAACACACTGTACATCATTTGTAGCTGTGGCATACATTGATTTGTCCCAACAGACTGAGTCTCATTTTTCCATGTATTCTTTTTTCTTTTTAATAATTTTGGAATGGGGAAAAAATGTAAACTGGGCAGTTTGGGGTATATTTTGGTATCACATAACATGGTTCACTTTGATATGCCCAAATAGTTCACATTGAACGCCATTCTTCTGAGAATGCTTTTTCGGGACCCCCCGTAAACAGATTCTATGGGATTTGTGCAAACTGTAGTCATGTGAACCACTAGCAAATGTGGTTATTTTTAAGTAATAAGGTGTTTAATTTTAGCAAAATGACACATGCTCAAATTCCATTGTTAGATTTGATTTGACATTCTTTTTCCCACATTCAAATTCAGTGCTTATTTGTGGCTGTTATACTGTTTATTTGTTTTGAGCAGCTTAGAGATGTGAAGTTAGTTCATCAATTTGTAACATTTTCTGTAAACAACTTTCTACAGCTGCCTCATATCTATAAAGCTGTAGTTGTGAGGTCAGATGTCTACATGTGAATTTCTGCCAATAAATGTTGCTTTATAAAGAAATGACAACACCCTTTAGTTATCAATTTCATTTTGCATTAGTGGCTAGGTGTCTGTTTAATTGGTGAATCCATCATACACATTTTCTAAAATAAGCATAAAGTTCATATTTCTCTGATGTATTTTCACTAAATTACTTAGCAGTTGTGTTAACCTTGGATTTGGAACCCACACTAGTAAACTGTTTGAAGATATTTGCTGTGGTATAAATGAGATTTAATTAGTGTCAGTGTTCACTGGGTTGGAAAGTTGGATTTTGGATACATTCTGTAAGTTCCCAACTAGGAATTGGATGACAGTTTGAAACAATGTACCCCAGTCAGCTCTTTTTATTCAAGCACTGGGGTCATAGGTCAGAGATTTCACTGTGTGTTATGGGTTGCCAGACAGATTACACATTCCTATATAAATAGCATACATTTAAGGGTGGGTGAAGTTCCTTCTGACAAATTCTTGAGAGGCAAATTTGTCGTTTCCATCAAGTCTGTTTTTACATTTTATCATGTAAAAAACAAAAATGTAGATAAAAAATATGTTTTAAAATATTAATTTAATGTTATTTAACTAGGAGTAAAATATTAGAATAATTCCCAAAAAGGATTACAGCCTCGCCTGTTTATACTTCCCGTGTGAAAGGTCACAAAGAAGATGGCGCCGTCCAATGCGAAACATGCCAGCCAGGCTTGCGTTATTTCTGGAGGATTTACGGGTAATTGTGGAGAAAACAGCACATTTAGAGACACGTCTTTTATATTATATATATATATTATTAGAATAATATATATAAATTGGGGTTTTATAGCATTTTGTTGCCCACGCAGTTTAGGTTGTAAGCGCTCATTAGCTATCTTCAAGAGACATTTACTCATAGCTACTGAAGCGTTGTAATGGTTGTTGATGTAGTATGGTATGTAACAGTTGAAAGTATTCTGACTGAAAACCTCTCTCATTCTCAGCGCTGTCTCTGCAGTTCAGTACGGAAAGTACTGCCCAGCACAACATATTTGTAAAAGAACATCGGGTTCGAGCAGAGAAAACCACACAAAGGCCACTCGACAGAACACTGTTTGTCCTAAACATTCCCCCCTATTGCTCAGAGGTATTTCTATGTTGTTAAAGCTGTCAGTACCTATCAGTGTTTCTTCATTGTTTAGTGTTGTTTTAATGTGATGGTATTAATGTTTCTTGTTAGTTGCTTCATAGTTTGTCTGTGTTGTCTATCCTTTTGAAATAAAACAATTTGCTTTTCAATAAGTAATTCTATGTGAGTCCCCCAGTTGTTTAGATCTGTTTTGCACTAAGAATTGTAATATATTGTGCGGGGAAAATGCTATTTGATATTTTTGCATTTTCTAGCATACCTGTGCTGCTGTGATCTGGCTGGATACTGCCATACTGAATACAAATCACTTTCTTCCTTCAGAGTGTTATTAGGGAGCTCTTCTCTCAGTTTGGTCCAGTTCAGTCAGTGGAGCTGAGGGAAAAACCAGGGTCATTTGAGAACTCTACATCCAAACTGGCAAAGTATTTCACCACAGCACCAAAACAGGTATTATTTCCTGAATCTGGATAAACAAGTTGTGCCTAGATCATTGAAGTGCTGTTTCTGTGGACAGTCAATTGAGCTTCAGAATTGAGCCTTTATCTTTCCATTCCCTACAGGGGTTTAGAGTGGGTTACATTGTGTTTCAAAAGGCCACCAGCATTACTGCTGCAAAATCTCATCCCCATGGTGTCCCATTGGTTGTTTCCACTGAGCAGCGACCAGTGTGGACAGGTCTAAAAAGTGAGTATGCTTCAGAGTTGTCTTGAGTGCATTTCTTTTTCTTTCTGGACGTAAGCAGAATTAAAGTATTAAATACTTTTTACTTCTGTTTGTGTTGTCTGTATTCTGTCTTCTTTTAGAATGGATTCATCAGTACAAGCAGTCAATTGTTCAGACAGACCGACTACAGGAGGCAGTTGACACCTTCATGCGGGATTATGATCAGAGAAAAAACGAGGTTTGATTCTCTCTCTGCATCAACTACATCTTGTCTCCAAATTTTTCTTAAAATGTTTGCTATAATGTTATCGCATTGTTTTCTCACCCAGGAAGCGAATAGACAGAAGAAGCAGGCTGAGGAACAGCAGGAGGACGAGGAGGGCTGGGTAAAAGTTACCAGGGGTAAAAGTGGGGCCAAGGCCCGACCTCACAGTGAGGTAGCAAATCAGAAAGCTCTGCAGAAGGAGAGCAGAAAGAGAAAGAGGAAGGAGCTCATCAACTTCTATACCTGGCAGCACAGAAACACACAGAAAGAACGTAAGTTGACATTTGGTCACATGTATTGAAGTCATTGTTCTTTAGTGCAAAAGGCTCACATTTTTGTTAAGTTTTTCGAACTTCACTTCCAGGTCTAATTACATCATAACATTAAAAATATAAAAATTTATTTTTCAGACATTGCTGAGCTAAGGAAAAAGTTTGAGGAGGACAAACAGCGAATTGCTTTGCTAAGAGCACAAAGGAAGTTCCGACCTTATTAAAACAACTTATCTGCCTAACTCATGTTTTTTTAACAACCCTACTGTTGCTTTTCCTGACCAATAAAGATGATTTTGTTCTCTTTCTAGTTCTGTTGTTTGTCAGTAAACTAATTTTTGGAGTTAAGTGTTTTCTTTTTAAGAGCATAACAATGCATGTGTGAATGAACACATTCAGGATCATTTTAGATTTAATGTTGTCAAAGCAGACATGCTTGCATGTTGCTTTACTGTAGATACAATGTTAAGTATGATATACGTTTTTAGTCAGTGCATCGGTTATTTACTTTTGGGGTGCAGCACTGTTTACTCAATTTATTTTGTAGCAATTGCAGTAATTTCTGGGTGAATCAATATTATAAAACACTATCATTTGAGTCTTACTGCAAATATTCTGGACATTGTGATATTACATTGCAGACATTTTAGATATTATAGCTCAGTGCTCCTGGCGTTTTATTGGGCTATTTCAAGATGTCGACCAGTCGAAAAACTTTCTTATTTGCATTTCTACTTTGCTTTCTTCATTAGCAGCAGGGAAGAGACGCTCATGGAGGTCGATGTGACCGTGGTCTCCATTGACATCTGAATTGCTGAGGGAGGTCAAGAGAAAACAGAGATGTTAATCATCATACACCAAACAAAATTATAAACACTTATTTTTGCCCCCATTCATCATGAGCTGAGCTCAAAGATCTGACTTTCTCTATGCACACAAAAGGCCTATTTCTTTCAAATATTCACAATATTTAATGTTCACAAATCTGTCTAAATCTGTGTTAGTGAGCACTTCTCCTTTGCTGAGATAATCCATACACCTCACAGGTGTGGCATATCACGATGCTGATCAGAAAGAGTATTGCACTGGTAGGCATTATGCTGGACACAAGGCCACTCGAAAATGTGCAGTTCCATCACACAGCACAATGACACAGATGTCGCAAGTTTTGGGAGTGTGCAAATTGGCATGCTGATTACAAGAATGTCCACCAGATCTGCTGCCTGTGAATTGAATGTTCATTTCTCTACCATAATCCGTCTCCAAAAGCATTTCAGACAAATTTGCAGTACATCCAACCAGCCTCAACCGCAGACCACATGTACCCACACCAGCCCAGGACCTCCACATACAGCATCTTCCCCTCCAGTATCGTCTGAGACCAGCCACCCGGACAGCTGCTGTAACAATCGGTTTGCATAACCAGAGAATTTCTGCACAAACTGTCAGGAAACGTTTCAGAGAAGCTCATCTGCATGCTCATCGCCCTCATTGGGGTCTCGACCTGACTGCAGTTCGTCGACTTGAGCGGGCCTATGCTCACATTCAATGGCGTCTGGCACTTTGGAGAGGTGTTTTCTTCACAGATGAATTGTGGTTTTCACTGTACAGGGCAGATGGCAGACAGCGTGTATGGCATTGTGTGGGAGAGCGGTTTGCTAATGTCAACGTTGTGGATCGAGTGGCCCATGGTGGTGGTGGGGTTATGGCATGGGCAGGCGTGTGTTATGGACAACGAACACAGGTGCATTTTATTGATGGCATTTTGAATGCACAGAGATACCATGATGAGATTCTGAGGCCCACTGTTGTGCCATTCATCCATGACCATCATGTCAGACATGTCACTCATTGAGCATGTTTGGGATGCTCTGGATTGGCGTATACAACCTCATCAACTCTATGTGAAGGAGATGTGTTGCACTGCATGAGACAAAGGATGGTCATACCAGACACTGACTGGTTTTCAGACCCTCCCGGACCCCACAATACAGTGAAACTGCACATTTTTGAGTGGCCTTTTATTGTGGCATGCCTAAGGCACACCTGTGCGATGCTCATGCTGTCTGAACAGGATCTTGATATGCCCCACCCGTGAGGTGGATGGATTATCTCGTTAAAGGAGAAAAGCTCACTAACACAGATTTAGACAGATTTGTGAACAATATATGAGAGAAATAGGCGTTTTGTGTACATAGAGAACATCTTAGACCTGAGATCAGCTCATGATGAATGGGGTCAAAAACAGAAGCGTTGCATTTATAATTTTGTTCAGTGTCGTTTATTTCTACCAACACATTAGCTATATTCACTGTGATTTCCTTTCTGGTCTTGCCCAGAATTTCTGACCCAGCAGCACAGACCCAAGTGAGACTAACTGGGAAACTCGATCTGACCCAGCCTCCCTCTTCATCCTCTCACCAACTGGTGCTGAATGTATGAAAATAAGACATGACAATTGTATGAAATGACTTTTCACTGTTTTAGGGTGAATGCAAAACATAAAAACCCATATCACCCACAGGTAATGGAGCATGGTTGTTCACACTTTGCCTCTTCTGAGCAGATTTCCACCCAGCAGTAGAAGTACACCTAAGAAACCATTATTTGGTTGAAAACTGGTCTTTCTGATTTAACAATTATATTGTACATTGGCAATATTTACTAACTTTTCTAACTGATAGAATTCCCCTTACCTCCTCCACACTGGGATGGCCAGTCTCAGGGTCCAAAAAGGCAAAGGTCTTGACATCAAATCTCCTGACCTGAGAGTGAGAGGTTGTCTTCCCCTGACTGTCTACTGGGACAGAGCTCCTCATGTTGTCCAGGGGGTTAGGGCAGCTTTCAGAGAGAGGAAAGAGAAGACAACTACTAAATCAATGAATACAGCATCTTCATATTCTCGTTAACTCCTCGAGTCAGTAAAGGGTAACTTTTGTCCCCCCCATTACCCGTCATAGAGCAGTGTCCATACAGAGTGTCTGGAGGTAGGGTAGGCAAAGCAGTCACGCACATGCAGGGACAGGCTGGGGTCAGGGGAGGGTGGAGCAATAGACACCTCCACAAACACAGGCTTTCGAAGAGAGACGGTCAAGGGCAGCTGGTCTCCAGGGAGGAAAGAGGTGAAGGACTCATCTGGAAAACACAGACAGGCAGGGATAATGGGCAGGGTCACATCCCACACAAGACTAAGTGTGGGAAGTGACAACCCACGCTATGCCAGATTCAGGATCCCCTGTTGGGTCTGGGATTCATTGTGTTCCTACATTACCTGTAGCTATTCTCATTTGCACTCGGACAGTCCCCAGGGCAGTCACAGGCGGAGGGTTAGTTGGGTTTAGGGAGCGCAACTGAGTGTGGTGGAGTGCAGAATTCTCATATTGACATTGGACCTGCAGACTACAAATGATATCTCATTGAAAAGTTAAGTTTCTAAGAAAAAGGTTCTGGTCCAACCCAAAATAAGTAAATGTAGCCCAAATTGTAGTATACTAACCACAAGCAGATTGATAAATAGGTAGCTACCTGAAAGGAAGATGTTTTCCGGTACTAATTGGATGCATTGCCTCTATCTCCACTTCATAGGTTACAACATCTCTTTTCACCTGAACATGCAAAAGATGAGGAAAGGGGGTATGGATGCATTTTATAAATCTTAAAATTATTCAACACTAAAAGAAAAAGCATCATACATGATTCCCAGTTCAGAACATTAGTATATTACTGTAGAGTATGCCAGAATGTAAAATAAGCCTCACCATCATCTTCGTACCACACTCCATCACCCCAATTTTAAAGATGGCTATATTTGCAAAGGTAGCTACAGGAGAGCACTGTGGGTGATCCTTGACTCTGAGGTTGCTGGGGTTGAGTGTCGGGTCAGTGTCTGTTGCTTTCACAGAAAACACAAAATGGCCGTCCAGCGAACATGCTGAGGCAGATTCCGCAACATCATGTAACAAAACAGATGAGTTATTATTGACATTAAATTGACATTACAGAAACAACCTGAGCATTCAAAAACGTAAGCAGCTACTTCAAAATGAAACATGTTCCTTTTATTAATACACATGAGAGCCTTAGTTTCTATGTAAAGTTTCAGACTTAACAGAATTCATGAAAAATATCCAATGCGTCTTGAGGTGTAACTTATTTTTATCAGAAATCAGATATATTAAGAAGCTAGTTGAACTCCAACATTTGTAAAATCCAAAATGGGCTCTACAGGCACACATGAAAAGTTGAATTAATATTTTGTCCGAGTGCTGGAATACACACATAAACTAAAACTACGGCAATTACCATTCATTCTGTAAAAGCAAGTTGAGCGATGATAATCATAGCAACATCCCAGCCTGAGACAGCCATCATTGGAGACATCATGGGGTCCACAGTTCACACGCAAAGCTCTGTGAATGTTACATTTTCCTGGTGGTGCTGATGGAAAGAAAGTTGGAAAAATGTCTTTTACAGAGAATGTTGTTCTAAATAGCATAATCTATACTAATGGCCAAATATGGACTTCAATTGACCCTAAGAAATAATACGGACTCACACATGGTTCTGATGTTAGGTTTGTGGACGGTCTTAGGCAGTGGGCAGGTAATATTGACCCTGTACCACTGATTCCCCGAAATCAACTGGACTTCCAAAGATACAACCATTGTGTGGTCCTACAGAGAATGTTTTTTATTTGCCATTCAATACGTTTTACACACAAACCAAATCACAAGAAGTCTCAATGCAAAAATAATCAAGGACATATTACCATACCTTAATCTGTGTGTAACAACTGTCATATCGACTGTAGAAAGAAAGAGTTCCATTCTTCTCACCCATTTTCACTCCGCAAATTTCTATTGCTTTAGGCACCAGTACACTAACTCCAGACCTGTCTGAGGGAATTGTGATCAAACAAACTACAGAGATCATTGTTCAACATACCAAACACACCGATAAAGATATTTTTTAAAATGTGTGTACCTTTTACGCGCAGGTTGGGTAGAACCGCTTGACTGAAAACTGCTCGTATTCGTCGGCCGGTGCAGATGACTCGAGGCAGGGCGTCGTATTTTCTAGTTTGAAATGTTTCCTGCGGCTTGACAAGAGAAAAGGATGGGTTATGTGCCAGAAATATTGAAAAAAATATGCCGATCCAAAGTTGCATTGTTTGTCTGTTTGCGTGTTATTTTTTTAATTAAATGATTATCGATTGAACAATCAAATGTAGTGACAAGTCATATCTCGCGTGATGTTTTTTGGTCGTCTTGAAACGAGCGGTGCGAGGTCACTAATGGGATTGATTAGACCTTGAAGGCACTTTCGACTCAAATTGGATGCATTCACTGTGTTAACGTTCTGGAACATTCAATTGAAGGGAAATGTATGCCTACTGAACAGACAGATAGGCAAGAAAGTTGAAATGGGGAATATGTCCCTCTGCTTAATTTTGTAAAAATAGATGAACTGAAGACATTAAATGTATATGTCTATTGGTCATTTTTGCTTGTTTTTATGTTAGTAGTTCAGTAAAAATCTTACATATTGACCCTTTACCATGCAAGCAGTCGAAAGCCCAAACCTTTAGATCACATGGAGAAATGCACTGCAATAAAACAGTTGATGGAAACTACTACAAGGTATTTCAGTCAAAGGCAGGCAAAGGGGTCAACGCTATTGCCATTAATGCTGTGGGTGTACTTATTGTTTCCATACTCGGGAAAATGCATTTTTGTCATTTTTGGTGGCATATTGCAGAATTGAGGTCCCAACGAATTCTACTTTCCACTTCGACCGCCATGTTTTCTTAAGTACCCTACTGTGGGAACGTTACAATTTTAATTTTTACGAAAAATAAGAATGTTTTATAACACCCTTCAAAAGGTCAACGTGGAAGTAACATGTTACACATTGGCACTGTGCAATATAATGCAATTTTTACCTCAGTACAGTACAATTATTACATAACATGCTATTTTCCCCTTTTTCTCAGTCACCATGCTCATAGCCATGTACCTATTATGCAGATTGCTATTTACCACCTATTCTATGCTATGCCCTTTATATGAGCACTTGTTTTTTTCAATTCCATAATGACATGCTGATTTTATTGCCTGTGTGTCCATTGTAATGTTTCTGTTCTCTTCCTGAATCAGTCTACAGTCCCCACCTGTTTCAAAAGGACCACCATTTTCCTTGTATCAAAGTAACCTTCCATCACCTGCCTAAATGACTACTTCCCAGTTGCACTGACCTCCATCATCAATGCTTTGAGTGGCTGGTCAAAACCCACATCTGGTACACCCTTCCTGACAACTTGGACCCGCTGCAATTTGCATACCGCCCAAATAGATCTATAGATGATGCCATCGCTCTGACAATATACCATCCTATCCCACCTGGAAAAGAGTAACACACAATGCTGAGCTGTTCGCATTCAACATTATTGTGCCATCTAAGCTCGTTTCCAAGCTCAGGATCCTGGGTCTTAACACCTCCCTTTGCAACTGGATCCTGGAATTCCTGACAGGCAGATACCAGGTGGTGAGAATGGACAACCTCACCCCGAGGGTTTTTCTGTTAAAATATTAAATAACTAATGTTAAGAGAGCAAAAGTTGCCTATTTCACTATGGACTAAGCTAAGACTAAGCTAACTAAATTTCCACAACTCATGGACTACACCCCCTTTTTATTGGGTACGATAATGTCCCCCTTTCTTGTCCCTCTCCTGTCTTTTTTTCTTTTCATTTTAGGAAAACAGATTTTTCATCCATAAGCGGAGATATCATTGATGCTCCACCACCACTCCTCACTCACAATTCACTGCTTGCAAGTACCGTTCATGTCTGGTTAGGAGACAGGATCCAATCCATCTCTCTGGATGTTTACTTAATGCAAAACACAAGAAAAGCAAATTGAGAGCATCCTCTCAGGCTGTATTAGTGCCTGGTAGGGCAGCTACTCCACTTCTGACTGCAAGGCCCTCCAGAGGGTGGTCATTTTCCTTTTGTGCAAGGCATCTACCACAGTGCCTTAGGAAAGAATGGAACTTCATAATAGAAAACAGTTCAAAACAACACTGCTATCCGGTTTATTTGATAAAAAAAGACTTTACGCCGGATATTAGGATACGGCGTAATATGTTTTGAATATCATTTTGGAATATAATTTTTTACCTGGTTGAAACACAAACTTTATTCATAATACTCACCTGCCAGGGTTACATAACTGTTCAGTAAATATACATATAAAAAGCATAAAACATATAAATTCATAAAAAGTTTCATTTGTTCACTAAGTCTAAGGTTCCCTTTGTTTCATCTGAGGTTGTGGTTGAAGATCAAACAACGTTCAATTTAAAAATATGGAAAAAGCAAATAAGAAACATTTAAAATACTTGTTTCACAACCACTTGTAACCATATTTGGAATGTATAGCTATACTTTAGATGAGCTAGTATAGGTCAGGTATCTCAAATATATCCCACACAAACAGTATGCCAATATACTTTCAAAGGCTTGTTGACATTCTGGGAAACAGCGTTGCGCAACAGAACGTTGCAGAGTCACAGGATATGAAACAGCTGATCCCGTAACGTAACACATTGACGTGTTGGGGCATTTTCTTGTTTCCAGTGTTTACTGACACTGAACTCCCTGTGTAGTTGATTACGCCTGATACTAACAAAGAATACACCGGACTCTCCAGTCATGGCTTTAAACAGAAATCATTCTCAAAACGGTGGAATTTTGATAAACAATGGCGAGAGGTTAGTGAATCGACATTAATCGCTAGGAAAACTCATTATACAGCCAGGTTGCTAGCTATCAAGTTAACGTTAGCTGTATGCTAATGTAAGCTAACTAGCAAAATAGCTATATAAAGTCATTCTGTATCTAGTTGTCCAGTCAGCTCGGTACCTACTGTCAGATGCATATCTGACTAAAAGGAAATCATTTAAAGATGTTGTAATTCAGCGTCTTTCTGTAGCGTTATTTAATTCAGAATTATGTCGCTACGTCGTAATTCGGTAGTAGTGAGTGTAGCTAACTAGTAGTAGTTGCTTGAATTGGCTTTGGACTCTAGCTAGCTAGCTCAGTTACTGGCAATGGAGCCAGCTGTTTGTGGGTAAAGAAAGCCACACCATGATTAAGACCAAACCTGACTAATATGTTCAATAATACACGGACGTAGGGGATAATGCTAATCTAGCCACCATGTTTGCTATTCTCAGTAGTTACCATTATTTGTCTTTTTCTGTCGTTCAGTATAACGTGGTTGACTACTACGTAAAAACAAGCGGTTGCGACAAAATAGACGCAATAGTAGGGATTTTGGGTATGGTCTGCTTGACTGCCTTTGAGAAATAAGTAAGTGGGATGTGAGGTTTACTCTTGCGTCTCTTGTACTAGTACTACCAACTTCAGTGTGAAAGTAGTTTTTGCAGTAGAGAAGGGTGAAGGAATGTTGCACATTACAACTTATCACTCTGGAATACTGCCAGTGCTATGGTGAATTTCGAGCAACGTTATGATTAGACAAGTGAGAAATGTGTTAGTGAGTGTGCCCGCAGAAATGTAAAAATGTAAATCACATCAATACAGTAATGTAAAGCATTGAATACCACTCTAAACAACAGACAGAACAGGGTCAAGAGAAAGAGATTTCGGCGTGTTTTTTTGTTGTGTAGAAGATTTTGAAATTCAAGGGAGAAGGGATCGGAGGTGATAAGTGTTAAGATGTTACTAAGTAAAACCTCACGAGATTAGGTGGTTTTTTACTGTGGAATGCATGTTCGATTAATAGTTGGAATGTATTTGGTGGAAAAGGTTGAATCGGTATATGAGTAAGCAATAAGGCAAGGGGTGTGGTATATGTAAAATATGACACCGCTAAGAGCTGTTCTCTGGCACAACACATTGTGATATATTGGCAATAAATTGCAAACTCCCCAAATTCCTTGTTGCTCTAATAAACAGATTATCAGTCCATATGCTGCAGTAAATAGTGGTAACACATTAGGTTGATTTCCAATGAGCAGCACATATGTAGCTGCTATGGATGAAATCTAACAATTAGCACTTTGACAAGGTTTTCAAAGCTACACGAGGCGACTAAGAAGTGCAGAGGCCACGTTGTTGGTGACCAAAGGGAAACAATCTCAAATCATGACCGTATATGCCAATCACAGATACATTTAATTGGCAGAGAGGAAGAATGCGTGTTATACGTGGTGGGGGATCCATAATGGTATGGCCAGGCATCCCGTGGGAGTCATCAGATCCCATAATTGGTCCGCATGGTTGCATTATGACCAAGGAATATTTTGCCATTTTACAGGATCAGGTGCACCCTATGGTGCAAACACCATTCCCTCATGATGTTCTAACAGTCCAGATGACAATGCCCCCATACAGACTGCTAATCAAATTCAAGAGTAGTTTCTTGAACCTCAAATTTATGTCAAAAGCCTACAGTGGCCTCCCCAATCATAAGATCTGAACCTCATTGAACCTTAATGGGACATTCTGGGGGGTAGGGTGAACAATTCTACATCTAGCTAGTTGAAGATATTTTTCTCCCAGTTAGAATGACTTGAAAGTCAACCAAGAGAGTGGGCCTACCTTCCTATCAAGTGGATATTTTAGGAAGTTGGTAATATAGCTTGTATGTAACAGGAAGTTAGGACATATATTAAGAAATCCATAATTGGCTGAAATTGGCATTGTTGAAAGGGCAGGTTACAAACAAACCTGCCAAAATGAGAAATTCCATTAGGGCTTAGTGAAATGAGGTGGGATTCTGTGTTTGATTCACTACATGTGTCTACTGAACATGTATCCGTCCCTAGTGTGTTGAGGGAATGCAAGAATGTGGAGCTGTCCTTCAGTGATGTCACCAGCAAGACAGACCTGCTGAAGGGGACCAAGAAGGGGACAGTTTACCTCACTCCGTACAGAGTATGTTAACTGACTGACTGTGCTGTTCCAGTGTGCCTGTTGGGAAGTTGGAAGACATGCTGTTGCTCTGTGTCCCATCTCGTCACCCTCTTCCCCTCTGTCTGACCATGTTTCAGTTGGTGTTTTTGTCTAGCAACGCCAAGGACTGCCTGGGTTCTGCAATGTTCCCATACTACCTGATGAAGGGCTGCAGCATTGAGCAACCGGTTTTTGCTGCCAATTACATCCGGGGCACGGTGTCCGCTGAGGCAGGGGGTAAGGAGCAGTTTGTCATCCACCCATTGCATTTAGGTATTAGGAGCGGTGGCCTCCACAGGTAAGGGGCTGACTTATCCCAGGGATACACACACACTGCAAGGTTGATTAGCCAACTCTGTTGTTTGCAATGCTCATGTCAGTCGGTACACTACAGTCACAATACATTATAAGCCGTGTTGCATTCTGAGCAGCAGAGGTACATGTTCTGTTCTTGCAGCCCTGATTTATATTTCAAATAAGAATCGCAGTTAAATGTAAACAATAGTTACTTGGTGGTTGTCAGTGCATTGACACCCCTCTGTTTTGTTTTCAGGAGGCTGGGAGGGCCAGGCAAGTTTCAAGATGTCCTTTCCCAGTGGTGGGGCCATAGACTTGGGCCAGCACCTCTTCAAACTGGCAACAAATGGTAATGCAGTTGTGTATGTAATCTGGAGAAGTATTCTCAGAGTGCCAGGCCAATGCACGACTGTATGTCGTGTTTGTTAGTATAGGGCCTATTAGTCATTTGCCCAGATACGCATTAGTCAGTTGATATAATTTTCTGAATGAATTTCCCACTTCACTGAAGCACATCTTAGTAATGCATTCAATGTTTACTGTATTTGTTAGGCTACATATTTGTTATAGTTACTACATTTCTCAAGTCCAATCTAAAGATTTACACCTCAACTTTGTTTTAGCTTCTCGTGCCCCTCCTGCTCAAAACGGAGGCACCTCTTATGGTTACCCCTCACCTGGAGTGATGCATGGCTACGGCCCTCCACCTGTTCCTCAGAACTACCCATACGCACCCCCACCCCAGCAGAATGGTTTCTACCAGGCGCCCCCAGGCAACATGGGCTATCCCTATCCCGTGGCAGCTGCAGGTCTGTTGTTATGGGAGCTTTGGGATGATTTTATTACAGTTTTCATGATGTGCTGTAGTGACTCCTTGTGGTGGATCGGGTTCCTGCAAATGCAATTGTGTTTGTAATCTGGAGAATTGTTCCCCAAAAGCGCCGTCCATGCCGGGCCATAATCATGAACAACAAAACCGATCACTAAAGACAAGGTCTCTGTGTTAATGAAAACAGCTACATTCCTGGGGATGCTTGGTCTCTTCGGAAACTGGGTTCTTTCATATGAAATTTGTATTTCTTAAAATCAGCTGTTATAATCAGGCCATAGAGCTGTTGTAATAACAAACATTTCTGTAAATTCTACTTACGCTACAGTGGATTCTCTTAAAGCAGGATTCTCTTAAATACTGACTGTGAGGGTTGCGCTTATTTTTTTGATTAGTCCTTCACAATATCTTGCGGAAGATTTTTGCATCCACATGAGTACATTTTCATTGACAGTGTTATGCTCTGGTGAACTTGAATATTAACGTCGAGGCCACACTTACGCCAAGCTGATGCCAATTTATCTTAAGCATAAAGCTTTTGTTATGACCTTTGTGTCTTCTCTCTGACGTTGTAGGAATGTACCCGCCTGCCCCTGCCTACATGGCCCCACCTCCACCATATCCAGGCCCCCCCCAGAACTGGGCTGCCCCCCCTGCAGGTCCGTCTCCTGTCTCTCTCCGTATGTCTGCATCGTTGCATCTCATCCCATCAGTGTGCCTCAGTAGGAAGTACATGATGCATGGCAAGAAGAAAACTGTGCTGAAGTCCAAACCTGTACACATCCAATTTAAATGAGAATCAAACAATACCAACATCCTAGTATCTGTTGGCATATACTCAGTTTGCATAATTACATTTTCAGTTGTTTCCATTTGT